>SDVV010023401.1:0-12764 GCA_016164225.1 Gammarus roeselii | reverse complement strand
CTTCGCACATCTCAGCAACGCATCCCTTAACGTCTCCCATTCTTCCTCCACATCTCTCAGGTCCTCTCCTCTCACGTTGTCATATTCTTCCTTCAACGCCTGCTGGAACTTCTCGGCTCTACTTTTCACATTCAGTCCACTCACTTTCACTACCTCTCTCCCTCCTCCCACTCGTTTGTTGCCCATCCACTTCTGCTCCACTCTTAATCTACCTTCAACCAGCAGATGGTCAGATACTCCTCCACCCTTCTCTCTCAACACCCGCACATCCAATAGCCTCCCCACCACTCTCCTCGATATCAGCACAAAATCCATCAGTGCTCTCTCCACCATTGCACCATGGGGTATCCTTTCCCATGTGTACTTGTGAATATCTCGCTTCTTGAACAAACTATTTCCGACCATCAACTCCTGCTCCATACACAGACCTATCAGGTATTCTCCACAGTCATTTCTACCGGGTACACCATACCTTCCCATCACATTCTCCACCACTACATCTCCAACTCTCGCATTAAGGTCACCCAGTACAACTACATTGAAATTACCTTCAAAACTCTCAATACACTCACTCAGGTCAGTCCAGAATTGCTCCCTCTCCTCTGCACTCCTCTCGCTGCCAGGTCCGTAAGCACTCACAAATGCCCATCTTTCTACGCCTAACTTAACTTTCACCCACATCAATCTTGAGGACACCTTCTCCATTCGGTAGCGCTACTAGCCAACCGATCACTCAATATCAAGACCACATCTCCTCGTGCTCTACCTTCCTCCACACTAGACTTTCTTCCACTTACCACACCAAACTTACATTCGCCCTTACCTTCCAACTTCGTCTCACTCAGCGCTAACACATCAAACTTCCTCCTCACAAACATCTCACCGATCTCCCTTCTCTTTACATCATTCTTACTACAGTCACGCACATTCAGCGACCCTAACAATAGGGTTCGGAGAGGCGTGTGCCTCTCCTCCCCTCGCTCGTCTTGCCGTCTTCGAGGAAAGGTTTTACAGAGAACGGGATTCCTAGCCCCTTCGCTCCGCCCCGTTTAGTCGCCTTTTACGACACGCTGGGATTGCGGCAGCACGATTCTACTCCCGGCTACGGGGCGCCCCTTTAGTCGCCTTCTACGACACGCGGTGGATACGGTAGCAAGATTCTAAAGCCCCTGTTACAAGGCTAAAAGTAGAACTTGGAAAAAATGTATACATGTGTGTTGTAAAGAAAGAAGTATAAATATGTGTATCATTGTGTCAAAATCATTTCCCGACCAAAGGTTTAATGCTCTACACCCCTTCCGGAGACTCACGGTTTTGACGCTGAATTGCACGGTCGGGTATGCAAGGCCACACCCATTTTCATGTACGTAAACAGGTACCAAATCTTATCACAATCGCGTAGAGCGCATCTACATTTTTGAACCAACTGCTGCAAAAATTAGTTATTACAAAATTCCACATATGTGCTCGAATGCGGAGCCATTTCATAGTTATTGTTGTGCTTTTTTTAATTCAACTCCTTATGACGCATTAGCTTTGAACAAATTGACCAATCGAAAGATTGTCAATTCCTCAGTCGTTACATAACTACTGTCTAGACAGGTGGTGCAATATCTACCTATCCTTAGTACTCTTCCTACAGTATATATGTAACTTAATCTACGGTCTCTATTTATAGTTTGTGAAAGTTAACGCACAATTGCTTAGCCATCTACTTGGAGCGCGGTAGGTCGGTTTCCACTGAGGGACGTCTATCTACGGCAATCGGTTCCCACTTTGATACAAAAATTTATGGCCAGCGGTTACCACTGCGGTACGTCTATTTACGGCCCAAATCGGGTGAAGTGATCCACTGAAGCACTTGTTTGTGATTCGAACACTTCTCATAGCTCAGCGATTATGAGTAACACGGTATGGAACAAGTTCTGGGGTTCGTGCTACGTGCGCGCGCCGCACTACAACGGCGTGGGGCGCTTCGTGCAGCAGCTGCAGAGAGTCACCATCAAGTTCTGCAAGAGCAAAGAGACTTCTAAAGGCACAAGGTGAGGCCGCCAACCAAGCGTCGGCACTATGGTATCTCTGTGTATATTAGCAAAAGAAATTTGTTGTGGCTTAGTTCATCACAATGAGATAATCAATGTTTCTCCGACTAGAGATGAAATTACAAATCTTTGTTGCAGCTTGAAATTCGAATAATCTTTCTACATTAATTTTGCAAATAATAATTTTGCTAGGATGCGAGTAAAATTAGTGTCGCCTTAAATGGAGAGCTCTTGGAGGAAGTTCAGTGTTTAAAGTGTCTGGGCTCCCAAGTGGAGATAACTGAACCAGTGGAAACTGGAGTGAAGGCGCGAGTGAAGGAGTGGTGTAAAGTGTTGGGTGCAATGAAGAGTGTAATGAGCTGTAGGACGTTGGGGATGGAAGCAAAGAGAGAGCTGCATGAGGGTGTTGTTGTCCCAACTGTGCTCTACGGAGCTGAGACTTGGGTGAGAGCAGAGGAGAGCAGATGGTTGAATGTTTTCGAGATGAAATGTTTGAGGAGCATGACTGGAGTAACGCTGAGAGACCGGATCACCCACGACGTGGTTCGAATCAGAACAGGGATGGTGAAGAAGTTAGAGGACAGAGTGGATTCGTGTGTTCTGAGATGGTTCGGGCACATGGAGAGAATGGATGAAGGGAGATTGGTGAAAAGGGTGATGAATGCTGAGGCGAGTGGTCGCAGGCCTAGAGGTAGACCGAAGTTTGGGTGGATGGATGGTGTGAAGCATCCATCCACCCAAACTGATGTGCTCTGATGTGTTTTCCCGCCCTTGGCATCCCGCTGTCGGGATGGTCGTGGGGGGGTAAACCAGTAAATACTGTCGGGCCCTGCTGCTGACAACGGATCCTCGAACTGCACTCGTGACCCACTGTGTATGTTGCGAGGGTACCGGCCGGACCCTTTAGCACAAAAGGGCTAGTTGTGTGAGTGTGAGCGTGTGAGGTGCGCCTTGTCGTTGGCCACCCTCCTTTTTGGGGGATGCGGCCTAGAGTCTGTATCTGTAATTTAGCAAGGTAAAATATGTAACTCAAAATGATTACTGAAGGTTTCGATGAATCTGTAATGCATTTTCTTCCACTTAGATGTAGATTTTGACCGGCAGAGTAGTCGATGAAACAAGTAGGGTCTGATTTTTTGTTATCAAATGAAAGATTTTTGATATATTTGTGAGGAGGAAGTTGGATGTGTTGGCGCTGAGTGAGACTAAGTTGAAGGGTATGGGCGAATGTGAGTTTGGAGTGGTAAATGGAAGAAAGTCAGGCGTGGATAAAGGTTGGGCACGAGAAGGTATGGTGTTGCTAATTGAGTGATTGACTGGCTAGTGAAAAGAGGTGTCCTCAAAATTGATGTGGGTGAAAGTGATGTTTGGCGTAGAAAAGTGGGTATTTGTGAGTGCGTACGGACCTAGTAGCGAGAGGAGTGAGGAGGAGAGGGAGCAATTTTGAACTGACCTGAGCAAGTGTATTGAGAGTTTTGGCAGTCAATTCAATGTGGTCGTACTGGGCAACCTTAATGCGAGTGTGGGAGATGCAGTAATGGGTTATGTGATAGGGAGGTATTGCGTTCCTGGTAGGAATGACAGTGGAGAAAATCTCATAGGCTTATGCATGGAGCAGGAGCTGGTAGTCGGAAACAGCCTGTTCGAGAAGCGATACATCCACAAGTACTCATGGGTAAGGATGGCCCATGGTGAAGTGGTGGAAAGAGCGCTGATGAATTTTTTGCTGATTTCGAGGAGATTGGTGTGGAGGCTGTTGGATGTGCGGGTGTTGAGAGCAGAGGGTGGAGGAGTGTCTGACCATCTGCAGGGGGAGGGAAGATTGAGAATGGAGCTTAGCTGGAAGGGGAACAAAGGAGTGGGAGGAGGAAGAGAGGTTGTGAAAAAGAGTGAGCTAAATGAGAAAAACAGAGCGGAGGAGCTCCAGCGGGCGTTGATGGAGGAATTTGACAACGTGAGACCGCAGGACCTGTAAGATGTGGAGGAAAAATATGAGACGTTCAGAGATGCCTTGTTGATATGTTCGATTAATGTGTGTGGCGTGCGACGTGTGTGCGGGTGCAGACGGAAGGGCTGCGAGTGTTGAAACGAGGAGGTCAAACTGGCCGTGGCGCAGAAGAAAGAAGCTTTTGAGGAGTGGTTGCAGCCGAAGTCGGTGGTGGCCTATGACTACTGTAAGGAGGAGAGGAAGGAGGTGAAATGAGTGGTGAGGAGAGCCAAAAAGGAGGCTGATGCCAAGTGGGGCAGACGGTTGTGCCAGAATTTTGAGGAGATCAAAAAGATGTTATGGAAAGAGGTCAAGAGAGTGAGAAAGGGAGAGACCGGAAAGGAGGAGGTGGTGCAAGATGAAAACGGCCAGTTGTTGTTGGAAAGTGGTGGTGTACGGAAAAGGTGAGCCGAGTATTTTTGAAGAATTGTTGAATGTTGAGGATGACAGTGTGGCTGACATTGCTGCTGTGGGTGGTGGTGCGCGGAGGCCGTTTTTGGAGAGAGACTTGTTGCAGACATTACTAGGAAAGAGGTGCAGGAGGCGGTGGAGATGATGAAAGCAGGGAAAGCCCCTGGTTTGGATGGCGTTGCGACTGAGTGCCTAAAAGAGGGTGGAATAACGATTGTCAAATGGTTGGCGAGAATACTAAACAAGTGTTCTGTGGCAGGCGTGGTACCGATTGAGTGGCGCAGTGCCTGCATTGTCCCACTGTATAAGAGCAAAGGAGAAAAAATTGAATGCTGCAACTCAAGAGGTATCAGTTTGTTGTGTGTGGCCGGTAAGCGGAATAGGAGAGTGCTGATCAAAAGGATTAGAGAATGTACGGATTGCGCGATTGAAGAGGAACAGTGTGGCTTTAGGAGCGGTAGAGGGTGGCAGTTGAGCCAGTTACTGTTTACGGATGATACGGCTCTGGTGGCGGATTCAGATGAGTAGCTATGTAGGCTGCTGTCTGAGTTTGGTAGAGTGTGTGAGAAGAGGACGCTTCGAGTAAACGTGGGTTAAAGTAAAGTAATGAGATGCTCGAGGTTTGCCGATGTGAGCAGTAATAGTGTCCTCCTAAATAGAGTTGTTAATAGAAGTTTAGTTTTTTAAGTATTTGGGCTCCCATGTGGAGAAGACAGAACTAGTGGGATCTCAGGTGAAGTCGCGAGTGAAGGAGAGGTGTAAAGTGTTAGGTGCACTGAAGAGCGTAATGAGCTGCAGGACGTTGGGGATGGAAGCAAAGAGAGGGCTGCATGAGGTTGTCGTTGTCTCAACTTGCTGTACGGAGGGGAGACGGGGGGGTGAGAGCAAAGGAGAGAAGAATGTTTTCGAGATGAAATGTTTGAGGAGCATAGCTGGAGTGTCGCTGAGAGACAGGTCCACTAACGACGTGGTTCAAATCAGAACAGGGATGGTGAAGAAGTTCTAGGACAGTTGATTCGCTTGTTCTGAGATGGTTCGGGCACGTGGTGAGGATGGATGAAGGGAGATTGATGAAAAGGGTGTAGAAGGCAGAGGCAAGTAGACGTGAGCCTAGAGGGAGACCGAAGTTTTTGTGGATGGATGGTGTGAAGCAGGCGTTAGGAAGGAGAGACCTGAGTGTGGAGGTAGCGAGAGAGCGTGCACTGGATAGGCGTGAGTTGAGAATGATTGTGAACGGATGAAGTTTGACGCTGCCCTGATGTGCTTTCCCGCTCTAAGCACATCGTTGAGAGACGGGATGGTCAAGGGCTGCGGGTTACCGGTTATCATGACGCGGCAGGGGTAAACCACTCACACTGTCGGGCCCTGCTGCCGACACTGACCTCGAACCGCACTCATGACCCGGAGGGTGTGTTGCGGTTTTCCCGGCCGGACTCTTTTGCGCAAAAGGGCTATGGTGTGCGAGTGTGAGTGTATGAGAGTGTGAGATGCGCCTTGCCGTCGGCCACCCCCCTCGCTGTGGGATTTCGGCCTAGTGTCGGTATCTGTAATTGAAAGAAGCTTTTTACCTTACTTTAATATGTCTGTATTAAGGCCGTAATTGATGAGGCTTATCTTATATCATAATTCTATCACATTCATCGTGACGAGGCTGCTTGGTTCTAGGCTGAACTAAAGGCTTAGGTTGACTAGTCAATTCATCCTTTGATAAGGTACTTTTCTATACTATGTTGAAGCCCTGGTGATACAGAGATGAAACCCTTCTACTTTCCCATCAATCATTTCCGGCAACTTGTTCCTTTTATTCGTATTGTTCTCGAACGAGTTCTCCTGCCTGGTGGTCTCCGTTTCCTGCCTTTTCTTTCATGGCTTGTCAGCCTGTTTGCCCTTGGTGCTTTGCTGGAGCTCCGGGTTTGCCTCTGCGTGATTCAAGTCAAATCGTGTAGCCGACCTAGTTTACGCAGTCATAGAAGGTACTACTAAACTACGTTGTGTTACATCATACTTCACTTTTCATTTATCATTGTCACCTCTAGGGTGTATCATGGGGTGCCCGACCCTCTGAGTATCATGTGGTGCTGTCCACTCGAAGGGGTCGATCAGGGTTGAATACCACTATTTGTAACTGTTAACATCATAGGCTTGGAATAAAAAATGCTCACTGTTACCATCAAAATTTGAAATGATTAAGGGCACCTAAAGACAATATGTATTTCTAAATAATTTAGTGTAGAAGAAGCGAGTGAGCCTTCAATGGAGAGACGTTAGTGGAGAAGGATTGTGAATAGATGAGTTTTGACGTGGCGAAAAGCTGTCTGACCCTACTGCTCACACTGATCTCTAGCCTCACTCCTCACCTTGAAGGTGTGTTGGGGATCCTGTCCGTAACCTTTTGCGCTGATGGGCTAAGATTTGATAGGTGCATGAAGACAAGACAGTAGTTCTTCTTCGGGGAGGCTTCCTTTGGTCTGTATTTGGTAGTAATTGTGAACTGTTCATCGTACTGCTAGCAGGTAGCACTGCCAAAATTGATAGGAATTGTCGTTTTCCAGTTGATGATTCTTGTACAACGATCGAAGAGCTGTTGTATTGACGTTCCTTTATCCCCAATAAACAGGTCTATTACAGGATCAGTATGTTAACAAACACTGCTAGTGACGATTGTGCAGATCACTAACAGCATCATCTACCACCACTATTGCTAGAATCTGTCTGGAAATACATTGTTATAGAAGAATATACTCTCAACCTTTTAGACTTGACGGTGACTGTGTCAATGCTCTTGCCTTAGTGGCTCGTCATTTCTGTGCTGTCTGTGCCTTTGTATTTATTTTACGCTGTGGCCCACCTACATTTTGACGGATACTAGCAGTGCTTGGGGCCTCGGGTTGAAATACTCAGACTATTAAACCCTGCATAAACGGATTATCATCTAATTTCTTAAATTGTTTTCATTATGTAGCTATGTTCGGTCTTTTTCAGAAATAATTTCCTGATTTTGAACGTTTCTAAAACGCATTAAATAAATCGTGCCCAAATTCTATTGCAAAAGAACGAGAGACATACATCAAATTTTTGAGATGAACTGACTTAGGAAGAGGACATCTTTTGGTGTCGCCTTGCACAGCAATACACGTTAGGAAGAGGACATCTTTTGGTGTCGCCTTGAACAGCAATACACGTTAGGAAGAGGACATCTTTTGGTGTCTCCTTGAACAGCAATACACGTTAGGAAGAGGACATCTTTTGGTGTCGCCTTGAACAGCAATACACGTTAGAAAGAGGACATCTTTTGGTGTCGCCTTGAACAGCAATACACGAGCGAGCTCCTGCAAGATCGCTGTCCATCACAAGCTATCCCCCCAAAACAGTCTGGAACAGTTAGGCGATCTTGGTGGCCTGCCGTGTGCAGCTCGACAGGCGATGATGTTATTGTCTATCAATTGATGCTGCGCCTCCATGGTTTCATTGGCTGCTTGGCAGGTTTCTCCATCCTATATAGGCTACAGCTCGTTACGATTGCGCAGATGACTAAGAGCAGGTCTTAATGTAAGGAGCTTTTATCTGTATCTTTTTCCTTCAACTGTGTTCAGCCCGATGCGTTTCCAAAGTACTTAGACCCAGTTATACAGTCGTGCATAATTCCACTCCACAGCTGCACGCTGGATGTATTTCCTTCTAGACTAGCACCAGCGAAGTTTCCGCTCCACAAAATCACTAGTTATGTTAGTTACCAAAGCAGATTAGGCGAGAATGTACTTCATCATCAGCGAACTACAGGCATCGTCCTCTTGAGACATAGCAGGAAATGACAGCGCAAATTGTACCTTTTTCTCAGTCATTTTAACCAATCTTCTGAACAAGCTGAATTTTTTACAAGTAAAATTTTGAATCGTTTTCAATATGGGCCAAAAAGTTGTGTCAGGAATTCGGGGCTCGTCCGAACGCATTGGTACGAGTTTATGTGGAGTACGAGCGACGTCTTTCCGAACAGATTCGATGTTGTCTATGCGTTTTCCCATCCGAGATTAACCTAGACGGTCTATCCTGTACATCGCAAAGGTCCTTAAATTTAATGAACAATTCGAGGTGAGGGAACATCCTGTTAACATAAATCCTTCTGAAAGCCCTGCGTGATGCTTTAGTGGAACTGTTATTTATAAAATTTGGCTGAACAATATGAGATCGCTTCTTTATCGATGGTTCTGCATTTCTTCAGAATAAGACAATGAAGACAATTGCATCATTAAATTTGTTGCAATGTTTACTATGTATGATACGGAATAAATTACCTGAATATAGGCTTTCAATCGATCGCAACGAAAATTTCGTACGCTTTGTTAAAAGCGTTGTATTGACCTTAAAGCGAAGAACTTATTTGTGAAAATCCCTGTTCAATATCTATCAAACTTATTTTTTGCAGGGACTTCATCGAGCAAGACCTGATCCACTACGCGAGGGCCAACCCTGGCGTTGTGGTGTACCTGAAGCCCCGGCGGCACAGGGCACCGGTCATTAAGGCGGAGTACCGTGAGTGGGTTAGGGCTAGTAAGGCATGGAAGCCAGGGATTGAGACTGGAGGCAATTGCTTGGAGAATACCACTCCGAATAAAGATACAGGACTGACGCTTGTCATAGTTGCAAATTCACCCCACCTTATCATAGCCCGTACTTCGGAAAAAGCCAATACTACAACGCTGTCGTTGGCATGGGTCTCCCACCGTCGTGATGCTGTCTACGAATGTCTTGGCATGGTGGGACGATGAGACATGATGAGGATTTGATGATGTGCTAAATGGTATCAGGCCCGCTATAGCACCGCAGCAGAGATCTGTAGTAGAGTTTCCTGGCTCAATGAGTTGGTGAATGTGATAGCGTTCGCTGTTTGGGAGGCTTGTTGGTATTATTTTGCTCTGCAACCATTGGTCTCAATCTCTGACTGTACGAAGCGCCTTGTTGCTGCTGCATAAGACAACTTTTATACTTCACAACTCTTAGCAAAAACTACTATGTGTTTTGCACATCTACATGGACCTTGGTGAGACAAAGTTCTTTAAGACTACGTGCCTCGGTTGCATTTAGGTAATGGTGTAAGTCTCTGTTTCAGTTAATGGTGAGTCGGAGTACCTGTCGCTGTTCAGGCTTCCCAGGTCAGAGATAGTCAAGTGGATGAACTACTACACCACCCACTCCGGGCAGCCCATCATGCGACTCAGAAAGCACAACCACACCGACCTGCTCTCCATACAAGGCACATGGACACCGTGGACACACAAGCATCCAGATAACTTCACCATAACTTTCCCTGACGTGAGTGAACATATCTCTCGACTAATTTGACTAGCAGCTGGCGCCATATGCGTCTGCTAATGCCTTGTGCGCCAAGCATTGCGGCACACTTTGCTCTGTCCACACATATTTGATCGCAAAGGCCTAATTTAAGGTGAAACGACTTTTTTTGCCGAGTCTTTAATAAGTGCAAGTATTCCCCTCCCGCTCATCACCGCATGTGGTGTTTTTTTTTTAATAATTCACAGTGTAGCTTTCTCTTCATTGCTCCCAAGTACAGTTGATGCGTCGAGCACAACGTGCACTCCATTTCAGTCATATCAATTGTTACGCTAGCAACAAGTTATTATCTACTTCTTTCCTCTACCTTCATTCTACTTTTCCCATTCCTTTTCCACAGACTGAAGCGGGAGCAGCGGAGAAGATAGAGAAAACTGCCACCGACGAGCTTCTAGAGCTCGCTCAAAAGTCTGCGCATAAATCAAATTAGTAGACTGTGTCTCCTCTATCCTAGCTAATATAATGTTCCCCAAGATCTTATCTACCAATGTGCTTGATCGTACAAACCTTAGCTTTGATCCTTGTAAGTAAATAGGCTCTGTCGTTATTCATTTTATAATGAAACTGATGTTAATGTGTCGTTGTTATCGTACATATGATTTAGGTGACCGAGTTATTGCGACGTCCTGAAACAATAGTGAGGAGCAAATTAACAGCAAGACACGATTGAGATGCATATTTAATCGGCCCTTACTGATACTAATGATCCATCTAAAGCTGATGTTAGGGAACATTAATGAGCATGTCGAGGGCCAGACAGGCTTCAATCGTAAATAGTTTGATGCTTCAAGTGAAACGTCCTGCAAAGCAAGTAATCAATTTGTACTTTAGTCAGCCGTCCACAATTGAGAACTGTCGTCCCTGACAAGAGCGGAGGAGCAATATTAAAGTATCCCATCTGCCCATGTTGCCCGAGTAGATCAGACTACAATCTTCTGTTTCTCAACGAGTTGGGTCGCAGTAGTCCTTTGAAGTGCACGGTGCCACTGCTCACAATACCCTATGAGGGGGAAAAAATGATGATGTAGAAAACGAGGATCCCATGCCCTATTTCAGCGCCCAGGCGATGTGAATGGCAATACTAGAAACTAGAGAAAGAATTGGTTCCTTGAAAAACGTAATGTGAAAGAAACTGTAATGCCGCAACTGGGACACGCAGGTGCATCTGGACATGCCTTGTACTTTCCTGTGATCAAAGCTTTAGTTCAATCTATAGTAATGGCTGGCGATGACTAGTTTCTTAGTTGGCGTCGGGTATTCTGACGTTACTCTGCAGCGCCAGCAGGTCCTACCTTGCTTAAGCAACCAATGCGCAACAACGATCAAGTAACCTCCTAGCTCCACTACTTATATGACGCGGCCACATATTTTGACCGGGAAGAATGTCAACGAGACAGTGTCGGCTCCATAACCTCAATCACACTGTAGGCGTTCGTTGCTCTCTTCAACTCAATGAAGTTGCTGGTCAAACCGATATGACAGAAAATATTTTTGTAGACATTATGCGCGATCTCCTATAAATCCTAAAAAATCGTTCAGCTTAGATGACGGAGTCCAGCGTTACTCTTGGCAGCAAGCATGTTTACCTTATATCGAGCCGAGTTCGGTCTAAACGTCTGAGTCGAAAGGATACCCTAAGCGGTTTTACCAGTATCTAGCAACCTCGAAAGATGATTGGCTGATAGGAAGTCAATCAACTATAGCATCACATGAGAGAGAGAACTCTAAACATCGAGTCCACTCAACTAAAACTGTTGGGTTGTCAACAGCATTTGTACTACATTGGTAACAAATGGTAAACACAATGTGTCTGCCCATGTCCGTTCACTTCCATTACATTTGTTTTTAACTTGCATCACATTTATTCATGTCGCAACCCAACTTTAAGCCCACTTAAGTATGCAAACCACTAAAAGCTATTCTGCCGTATGGCACTTTTCTCGGTCATTGGTTCGTTGAACGTCATCAAGCTCAGTTTCACAGAGACGTGTTTTCCCACTTGGCTTGCCTTCAGCATTTTTTTTCTCCAATTGTATCGTCAATTGCAACAGAGCTCTGAATTATGTTTAACCAATAATTCAATACGCTCTCACAATCATTTCTGACCGAGGAAAGTGAAAGGGAGTAGCGCCCCTTGTGGCCAGAGCTTTACCGTCGTAGGGTTAAGGTGGAACATCTCTAGAGGGAGAAGCGCCCCTTGTGGTCAAAGCTGTACCATCGCAGGGGAAAGTGGAGCATCTCTAAAAATAGTAACACCTCTTGTATGGCCAAAGATGTACCATCGCAAGGGAAAAGTAGAACATCTCTTAGGGGAGTAGCGCCCTTGTGGCCAGAGCTGTCCATCGCAGGGGAAAGATAGAACTCCTTCGAAGGCAGTACTGCCTTTTTTGGCGGGAGCTGTGCCATCACGGGAAAGAACTAATGATTTAAGGGTGTAGCGCTTGTGACCAGAGCTGTACCGTCATAGGGCAAAGATAGGAAACCTTATACGAAGCTGTCTAAACCCCAAACACCTGTGCAAGGGAGGTGGTCTCTCCACCCCATTGTATACAGAGATAACAATACATTAACGTAGATACGCGTCAACTCTTCACTTTCTTGTACGCGCTAGTACGCGAATATGCCACAATTGAAATATGTACTCGATTTCATCCTGACAAGAAAAATTATTTCGCATGCGAGGCCGTGCGAACTTACCTGAACCAACGACGGTCGCGCCCTACGGGGGAGCCTATTATGACTCACGTTGAGGCTCTGGTGGAAATGAGGCTCAAATCAAATCAAAATCTTTTCCAATCAAAGGCGGGAATCCGTAATTATCCCGATACCCAAACCCGGTTTCATCAACCGCTTGTGCACGGGACACACGTGGATAACTCACAACCACCTGATGGATGTCGACATAGGACCAAACGCACCACCTTGCCCCTGTTGCCACCAAGTGGCTATCAGCGTGAAACACTTACTGATGGATT
>SDVV010023400.1:0-12765 GCA_016164225.1 Gammarus roeselii | reverse complement strand
TATATATATTTTGCTAACAAGCTACCTCACGGATATTGACGTATTATAATTTTCATGGACTGAGTGTGACAAGATGTCAGGTATCTAGCTAAATGTATTAGCTATTGCTTATGACAGGCTTGTAAGAAGAACAGCTAGATACGGCTATCCTACCTACAGTGGCCTCCTTCCTCTCCTAATAGTCACTCCCATTTGCTCCAACTTCAACTAGCTATGTATTTTTTGTTCTACTGTTTCTTCATCTTTTGCCCATAATTTTTTACTTCATATCTTTATTACACGTGACATTCCTACAGTTATATAATGACAATTGGGATGTGGTCAGACAACATGTTTTGATGGACCACCAATTGGCAGTTAAGCGTGAGATTGGGAGAGCAGCATGAGACATCTGAAGCAGTTGGTTGTGTGTTGGGGCTAAAAGGTTTGTGAGTGAGTGTGTCTGTTGATTAGTGTGATAAGTGTATCTAGCTGGTCAATGAGAACTCCAAGCCATGGCAGCTTGTGCAGATGAGGTCTGCAGCCCTCTTTGGTCCTCATCATACAGACCATTTTGTTAGCATTCTACATCGCTGTTTTGTCCATGTTTCGACTACTGAGAACAATTGGCATTGGGTCTAAAGGCATGCGCACTTCCCCTTAGTATGGCAATGTAGATGATGCCTTTTCTAACAATGCACCAGCTATCTTGTTGATTTTGACAGATTTTTTTCGTTTTGGCTGCTAAAGTAGTCACATTTATTTTTCTGCAACTACAACTAACCTGTATGCTATTTATCTTTGAAATATTTAGCAATTTAATTTAAAAGTAGCTAACTTGTGCACTTTTTTCCCTGAGGAGATAGCTCTGTCCTGGCTTATGAATGAATCAGAGATGCTTCATAATTTAGAATATGTTAGTCACTAGGTTAGCTATTAGGTTGCCACCTAGCAAGCTAATGCTAGTTGCTGATATGACTAGCATCTATCCAGTTTCACTGTTTCTGTTTTAGCTTTTTATCTGGCTAGATCAGGTAGGTGTCGCGTTTAGTGCATTAATTTGTAGATTGCAACATAAAAATGGTTTAGTAGCTTCTAACAAAACATTTTAATTTCTTTTCCTCTACAGTATGGGAAGAAGAGCTACCAGGTGAAGGCAATCGCCTTTTCCCCAGACAGCTCCAAGATTGCTGTAGGACAGACTGATAACATCATCTACGTCTACAAAATTGGCGACACCTGGTGAGTTTGATTACAACCAGGAAGATCCGTCAAGTTACACAAATGTGTGGCAGACCCACTTTCATCTAGGTAGTTACTAGATTTGTGTAAAGATATAGAACAAAGCTAAAATGCTTCTAATGATCAGCTGGGTGAGGTGGGGAGATTGACCGACAGCTATCAGCTGTGTTTTGTTGCATAGTCCCGTTTTCCACCTGCGATGTGGAAACCGCAGCCAGCGCATTGCCCAAAACCCTTGATACCTACCGACACGGGCATGTTGGGATGCGGAGGGGAGGTATGACGGGCTTAGGGATGTGGTGGAAATTGATATTGCCGATTTATGTTTTAACTTTGTGGGTTGGGTGGCAGTTGGTACATTGCCACCCATGTGAAATAATTATGCTAATGTGGACACCAGACCATGGTTATTTGAAGCATCTTCATATCCCTCAGCTACACTGCATTGCACTAACAAGGTGCTTGTAGGTATGATCACATGTTAGACAAGGATTTGTGTTCGGAGCAAAGTTGGACTTGATGTTTTGTAGGGAAGGGATGATGTGAATTCTTTACCAGCCTCCTATGGCTTTGCTGTATTGGAAGTGACGGTGGGCCTGATGCCCATGCAGTGCAGTGAAGACTGCTCACGACACCATCCTCATCGGCAAGAATATGAATCGATGTGTGTTGAAGGACTTGAACAGGGGCCGGAGCAACAGAACCTGCCAACGTCTGACTCGTGTAGCTGCTACATGAGTCTTGGAGCCGAGGCTCCCTTTTCTCAATCTTGTAGCTATGTCTACTAGATCGGGGCACCAGGTTGAGTTATTACACCAGCTACATTGTCAGGAGATCAACATAGCTATCTTGTATCTAGATTATAGTTCTCATTAAGACACAATATAATCAAATTCGTATCGCCGCTGCATTTCAGCACTGTGGCCTAAAGACCAATGCCCATGAATCTCCTCGTCATCCCTGTGAAAGCATGGTTCGAGGCTCAATGTATTATTTCTAGTACTAGGCTAGGGCAAACCTTATTTTTTGCTTTCCCGGTCTTCTATCCTGCGCCCCCTAAAGCTAATCGTTCACGGATCGCACCACGGGGCACGATCCAACCGGGGGTGATCACCTGATTTGCTTTCAGACCCTTTTATCTTCACTCTTCACTATCTCTCCTTCTCTACCCTATCCTGGATATACTTTTACTTTCTTTACTCCATTTACCTCGTTTGTTTTGTTAAAACTCCATTAACGTATCTCTTCTTTTATCTTGACAACTCTCCCTCACAGCTTATTATTATTTTTTTTTTTCAGTCTTTTTGTTTATTTTATTTATTATTTTTACTTGAGTTTATTTTATTGTATATACCATTCTCTCTGATTTGATTTATTTTCTCTTTTAGATTATTTTTAACTTTGCGTTTTAGTTATTGCTATACAATTTCTTGGATCTACTCTCGGAAACAATCCAGGTGGCCAAAATGAAATAATAATAAAAGAAATGTACAGATTGTGGGACGTGAACCAGGGCCCTCACGCTGCGACTGGTTTCGGTCTCCTGGGCAGAAATTGGTTGCGGTGTGTGGGCCGCCGCATTGGGGGAAACAAAGTACAGTCTGTGGGATGCATATCAAGGCCCTTGCGCAGCGGCAGGTTTTGGCCCTCCCCGGGACACAACTGATTGCAGTGTGTGGGCCGCACTGTGAATATTTTTAGCGTGTCACTCCCGCTATTGCGGGCCCCGCTGTAACCCATATGTCTCTGCATATGGCTTTGCCGAAAGATTGGATGGTACTGTCTGGTGGCTGAGGGGACAGAGGTGCGGAGCCAGTTCGCCCTCAATCCAATACTCCACTTTGGCTTCACGACTTTCGATTGAGACTGTAACCTCTCCGTGGGCGACGAGAGGCAGGATTATCCTGTCATGAACTTAACTAGGAGCCCAAGCCTAAGAGACCAGAGGTAGCCTCTCAGAGCGCAGAGACCTACTTATGATGACTGACTCCTGGTCGTATCGCTAACTGACGGAGCCTCGTGGTAGGCTACAGAGTTTTCTGACCGCACTGCCACTCTCTCCTCGGTGTCGGGAAGCATGTCGAGAGGATGAATCTTTTCGAATTACAACTATGGAAAGGAACAATTCGGCCAAAGACTCCGCGCTAGCACCAGAACCTGGTGCCACACAGAAACAAAATCCTCTTTCTCCCAGGCTGCTCGGGGGAGCGACACAAGATTAGATTAGATTAGAGTGACGAGGCTTTCTAGCGCACTGAAGTCATCGTCCTTCTGGCGCCGAATGTCAAACAAGGAAACAGTGCTGCCTCATGTTAGTCGTCGTTTTTATTCTTCTTTTAATGTTCGAGTTAGGTTTACTACTGCGCAAAGTCAAAATCCTTTATGCGGCGAACGTCTATGGTATGTACGGGTGCCACAGGAGGTACAAGAACTTCTAAGGTGCTGAGGCCATAGGGTCCCAGCACTCCCCGGATGGCAGTAAAGAGGAATAACACACTACCTACCCTGCTTCAGAGCCCCAACGATCCGCAGTAGTCCTTAAGGTGCGGGCTACGCGCTCCAACACCTGTTGAAGGGGAGGATGAAGAAGATACAGAAAAAGGGGATCGCACGCATGAGATCTAAACTAGGAGTAGGGAAATTCACGCATGAGAACAGCAAGAATGGAAAGAAGAAGAAGGAATACTCGTAGAAAAGCTTGCAGGAATGAAAGCGCGCAACTTGGCTGTTATTTGCCACCTGAAAAGATAACAGTTAGAACCGGTATGAGTATGTTTGAGTGTGCGTGTCTGTGTGTGCGTGCGTGTGTATGTATGTGGGTTTGTGTGCTACGACTATTAGGAGAGTTGTTAAGAAGGAGTCTAAGACAAGTTAAAGGAAATTCGAACGAAACATAAGACGCAAATGAGGTAAATAAAAGGTGAGCAAATCAGGATGGAGGAGAAAATGAGAGATAGTAAAGGGTGAAGAAGAGGGGAGTCTGAATGAAAATAAGGGTGTTAAACCCCCCTCCCCCCTCCGGCTGGGCCGTGACTCCGTGCGGCCCGTGAACCTAACAGATGCCTAAGGGGGGGAGAGACACAAGAACAACAACAACAGCAGCAACAGCAACTGCCCTCCTCATCAGTAACTGGTGAGGTGGACCTAGAGAATAGATCGCATAACAAATATGAAAACGTGATGACCGCCACTCCCTGACGAAAGCCTGGGAGAAGTCGTCGGAACCGCCTACGCTTCCATGAATAATGCGCTGAAAATCCAAAACTACTTGAAGACCTCTTTCAGAATAAATACTGCAGAAAGTGTTTCGTAGCCAAGGCAGTCTCGGGAGAAAACCTGGCCTAAACGAACACAATTCAAGCTAATCGACAACTCCGCGCTGCGCTGAGAGGTCCCCCCCAGCGCATCACGGAGCTAAAGAATGGCTAACTGATAAATAATATTTCTGTGACAGTTGATGAGCACCCCACTCTCAACACGATCCAAGGAACCATTTACTATAAAAACAGACCAAACCACTCCGATGCGGACATCCTTGCCGAACTTGCGGATCAACAGGTCACCAGGATATATAGGGTGAAACGACGGTGAAGCGGAGTTGAGGAATGTACTGGTGTCTACATCCTCACCTTCAAGCTCTGTTCTCTGCCCCCTGATGTCCACATTGGCTGGACACAGTGCTCGATTCGAGAATACATCCTCAATCCCAGACGTTGTTACAACTGCCAAAAGTTTGGCCATGGAAGTGATGCCTGCCGATCAAGGAACAGAACAGGTGCATGCTTCCGCTGCGGTGAGGTCGCACACGGCCACAACTGTGACCGACCTGTTAAATGCGCAAACTGTCTGGAGGACCATCCTGCATCATCACGCGACTGCTTTTACTACAGACCGAGAAGGAGATACTCACTGTTCAAGCTGGAGAACGACTTTCCTACCCTGAAGCCAAGACGCAAGTGACCGCTAAATTTATCCGCCTGCTTGCTAGCTTTGCTGCAGTGACAGCGGGGATACCTATAACCAGGGTTCCTCCTAACCTACAACACTATGCCCTTTCCCCTTCTCGAGATCGGGCAAGCCCGTGACGACAGTCTTTTGCACTGTCCAGTAACTCGGAGATACCTTCCCTCACTCCTACCTCGCTCCGTCCTTCACATCCTGATCAACGCGCAATGGGAGTCCCAGACCTGAATCTGGACGACGACCTGCTTTTTTGCTAAAGTCAGCACCACATGAAGAAACGCTCAGCCACACAAGATTATAGCCCGTGATCCGTCACCAACGACCAAACCCACCTGACTTCAAGCCCAAGCAAGATTTCCCTTGGTAGCCGTCCAGGCTAGTCAGGTTACTCCACAACTCAAATGTCTTTCTGGTGCCTTCATTAGGGCACCAAATGCCCCTCCGTCTGTACCTCGCTTAGCCGCTCCAGATTATAATCCTAAGGGAAATGCGCCCTACACATTGAGTGATAGCCACCCCAACCCATCATCGTCCCAAACCGGAGAAACTCCTTGCCACTGACCAACGCTAAGCGCACGGGCTCTGACTTGGACGATGAAGATCCAGGTGGAGATGACCCTTCGCTGACTCGTAGCCACAAAAGAAGCTCCAGCAATACTCGTCGAGCGCAGCCGACTGACCGTGAGTGACAGTCGGCTCGCTCCTCCTCCCCTATCCCCAACGGGATCCTGTTTTGCTTACTAGCACACCCGTGGCATGCTTCGTTATTCATGCGGTGCTCTCTGATTACATTTTTTACTCTACGGAGGTGACCCTCACTTATGTCCGCCTTTTGTTGTTCATCCTTTGTGACTCTTGAGACGTCATAGCTCTCCCAACTAGCCCTCCTATCGCCTACTCTCCTTGGGACAGGCTATTTCCCCCCTCATTTTGGGAATGATCGCTGACTATGTGGCTACTCCCTCTCCTTGTATCAGAGGCCTCCGCTCTTCGGCAGAGGCCCTCCTTCTACTGATGGAAGTGGTTTTACTCTGCCGTCAGCCTACCGGACCGGATGTTCTCTCTCCTGTTCAAGGCAGGACGCCCTTTCGCTTTTTGACCATATAAATTTCCTAAGCGCTCTCTCTTGCTTCTCTTCCCCGCTCCGCTTTTTTCCTCGCTAATTTCTGGGCGAATGTATCGCGACCTCTTCTCGTATAGCTACACCTCTTCTACTATCGAGCGTTAGGCGTCTCCGTCCAGTGCTACATCTGCAATCCGCGGCTTGTCATACTTTTCAGATGTCCCAATCACTCTAATCTAATGTTTTCAAATTCGAGAAATGTCACCTCTTGAAGTTGATGGTGTGTGTTGTTTGAAACAATTTTTATCCACATATCAGAGTGTAACCATGTGATGTTATTATCTAGTGTAGATAGTGACTAGTGATGTGCGGAAGTATCGGTATTGGTGGGTATCGGCTATTTTTGATGGTATCGGTATTGGTGAAAAATGGCCGATACTTTGAAATATATTGGTGTCATATAACAGCACATACCTAATATTCAAATAAATGAGAGGACTCATGATGTGCTTGTAATTTACCCTTATATTATACGTACGTTATAATGTAAAACAAAATGTAAATATTAATTTAAAGGCCCGCAAGATTCACTGAGGAATACGGTCTATGTAGTCTGTGCACAAAAGTGCCTAACAGCCTTATGAACCAATAATTATCTGTGGATAGTCAATCACTGAATATCTTTACTGAAATAGTGATTTTTTATCTTTGTGGGCATAAGATTTACTTGAGTGGAAATGTAAATATACTTCAACCATTGAATCAAAATTATGGAAAGCTATCGGTATCGGTAAATTATCGGCCATTTTTAGTATCGGTGGTATTGGTATCGACCAATTCTTTGGTATTGGTATCAGCTAAATTTTCGGTATCGTCCCATCACTAATAATGACATCACAAACCTGCTACGTCAAGAGATGATTTAAAAAAAAATCATTTGTCCAATCAGCCTCACATTTTTACTGTATCCGCATGTTGCTAGTATCTACACTAGATTTTTTTTGGAGCATCTCTCACTCTGTAAGGAGAAATTAAATAAACATTATTCAATCATTCTTTCATGTTTTAGGGGTGAGAAGAAAGTGATCTGCAACAAGTTCGTCCAGAGCAGCCAAGTGACCTGCTTGATCTGGCCCGTCGACGGCCCCATCGTCTACGGGCTGCTCGAGGGCAAGGTCCGTGCAGCCAACACCAAGACCAACAAGTCGCAGACCCTTTACCAGACAGACTCCTACGTGGTGTCACTAGTTCCTAAGTGAGTGGTTACAAGTAACAAGTCGCAGACCCTTTACCAGACTGACTCCTACGTGCTGTTACTCGTTCGTAAGTGAGTGGTTCCAAGTAACAAGTGACAGACCCTCTACCAGACCGACTTCTACGTGGTGTCACTAGTTCCTAAGTGAATGGTTACAAGTAACAAGTCGCAAACCACTTACCAGACCGACTCCTACGTGGTGTCATTAGTTCATAAGTGAGTGGTTCCAAGTATAACATGAATCAATTTTGAAAAACCGCTTTAAATCTATTTGTCATGCAATAATTATTGTGCGCTTTTATAGACTAAAGATCAATTAGACAAATAGCTATGTTTCTAAGTATATTTTGAAGTACAGTTGCATGCATCAGTTGTGATGTATGAATGTTTCCATCAGCCTGCGCGGCACAGGGTTCCTGGCAGGCCATGCGGACGGTTCTGTGGTCCGCTTCTACGTGGCTGACGACCCCAACGCCGTCCAGCAGGTAGGCCAAGGCTGCCTTTAATCATGCTTATAGGGGAATCGTTACACTCACGAATCTTCATGCGAGTCAGTAATAGATGTTCTTCTGGTGGTGGGTTAATGCGCCATGTAAAATTACAGAACAGAAACAATCAATTCAATCCAAATGGAAGAGCATGGTAAATCTCCCGCCACTTACCCAGACACAGCTATTGAACTTTTCTCGTTTTTACATGATTATGGTTGCACATTTCCATTGTCTTCATAGTCAATGTTTTCTACCAAAATGTTTCTAGCCAAACCTAAGAGCATGGTATGGTAAAGGAAGCCGAAATGAAATGGGCTAAACTCCCCTTGCACTTCTCATAAAAATGGAGAAAGTATTAGCAGATATTGAAGTTATTTTTCTTCTGCTGACGTCATAGACGCAGTAGGAACGTAATACCTATCCGCCACCCCACCTTCTCTTTCACAATACAGTGCCTCTAAGTGCCTCTCCTCTCATGCAGGGGAAAGTGATCAACCACCCTGTGCCTCCGTATGCGATGGCTTGGACGAACAACAGCATCCTGATCGCTGGGTGCGACAAGCGTGTCGTGGTGTACAACAGGACGGGGAAGCTCATGCAGACCTTCGACCATAGCAAGGATCCCACTGAGAGGGAGTTCACGGCTATGGTGCCCAGCCCCAGCGGACAGACCGTGCTAGTGGGCAGTTTCGATAGGTTAGTAGGAGCTGCGTGCTTCCTTGGTAGCTGGCTGGCTTTTATAACTTTGTGTTGGGTTCGAAGCGAAATGTTTAATTGGAAAGCAACCAATCTTCCACTGTGCTCACTGATATGTATTGGAAAACGCAACAGCTGAGGCAGTTCTATAATTTCGCAGGTAACTAAAAATTATTGTTCAGCTTTTTTCTGCGTGATTCATATTATCTGAGCTTTATAATCCCCGTAGCGGGGGATTAGAAGACTGCTACTGTAACCCCTGTGTGTTGTAGGAGGCGACTAAAAGGGGAGCCCTGTAGCTGGGGCTTAGAATAGTGCTACCGCAACCTCTGCGTGTCGGAAAGAAGCGACTAATAAGGGGCGGGGTGAGGGGGCTAGGAATCCCCTCCTCTGTAAAAATTTCCCTAGAAGACGGCAAAACGAGCGGGGGCAGGAGAGGCTCCCGCCTCTCCGAACCCTATTGTTAGGGTCGCTGAATGTGCGTGGTTGTAGTACAAATGAAGCAAAGAGGAGAGAGATTGGTGAGATGTTTGTGAGGCGGAAGTTGGATGTGTTGGCGCTGAGTGAGACTAAGTGGAAGGGAAAGGGCGAGTGTGAGTTTGGAGTGGTAAGTGGAAGGAAGTCAGGCGTGGATGAAGGTTCGGCACAAGGTGTGATGTTGTTTTTGAGTGAACGACTGGCTAGTAGCGTTACTGAGTGGAAAGAGGTGTCCTCATGACTGATGTGTGTGAAAGTAAAGTTTGGCGTAGAAGAATGGGTATTTGTGAGTGCGTACGGACCTGGTAGCGAGAGGAGTGAGGATGAGAGGGAGCAGTTTTGGACTGACCTGAGCGAGTGTATCGAGAGTTTTGGAAGTCAATTCAATGTGGTTGTACTGGGCGACCTTAATGCGAGAGTGGGAGATGCAGTAGTGGGTAATGTGATAGGGAGGTATGGCGTTCCTGACAGTTATGATAGTGGAGAAAACTTCATAGATTTATGCATGGAGCAGGAGCTGGTCGTCGGAAACAGCCTGTTCAAGAAGCGAGATATCCACAAGTACACATGGGTAAGGATGGCAAATGGTGCAGTGGAGGAGATAGCGCTGATAGATTTTGTGCCGATTTCGAGGTGAAAGGTGTGGAGGCTGTTGGATGTGCGGGTGTTTAGAGGAGAGGTGGATGAGTGTCTGACCATCTGCTATTGGAAGGTAGATTAAAACTAGAGCATAGGAGGAAGGTAGTGAAAGTGAGTGAGCTAAATGAGAAAAACAGAGCAGAGGAGTTCCAGCGGGCGCTGATGGAGGAATTTGACAACGTAAGGGGGCAGGACCTGCCAGATGTGGAGGAAGAATGGGTGACATTCAGAGATGTCTTGTTGAGATATTCGAGAAATGTGTGTGGTGTGCGACGTGTGGGTGGGTGCAGACGGAAGGGCGGCGAGTGGTGGAACGAGGAAGCCAAACTAGCGGTGGCGCAGAAGAGAAGAGCTTTTCAGGAGTGGCTGCAGGTGAAGTCGGTGGTGGCCTATGACAACTATAAGGAGAACAGACCGTGGGTAAAGCGAGTGGTTAGGAGAACCAGAAGGGACGCTGATGCTAGGTGTGGCAGACGGTTGTGCCACAATTTTGAGGAGAAGAAAAATATGTTTTGGAAAGAGGTTAAGAGGGTGAGAAAGGGAGTGACCGGAAAGGAGGAGGCGGTAAAAGATGAAAACGGCCAGTTGTTGATGGAAAGTGGTGGTGTACGGAAAAGGTGGCCCGAGTATTTTGATGAATTGTAGAATGTCGAGGATGACAGAGAGGCTGAAACTGTTGATGTGGGTGGTGATGCGCGGATGCCGGTTTTTGGAGAGAGACGTGTTGCGGACATTACTAGGGAAGAAGTGCAGGAGGCGGTGGAGGTGATGAAAGCAGGGAAAGCCCCTGGGTTGGATGGCGGTGCAACTGAGTGCCTGAAAAAGGGTGGAGTAACGATTGTCGAATGGTCGGTGAGGCTACTGAACATTCGATTGAGTGGCGCAGTGCCTGCATTGTCCCGCTGTATAAGGCCAAAGGAGATGAAAATAAATGCTGCAACTGAGGTATCAGTCTGTTGTGTGTGGTCGGAAAGTTGTATGGGAGAGTGCTGATCAAAAGGTTTGAAGAATGTACGGATTGCGCAACTGGTGAGGAACAATGGGGCTTTAGGAGTGGTAGAGGGTGTGCCAATCAGATTTTTGCAGTGAGACAGGTCTGTGAGAAGTACCTTGCAAAAGGAAAGAATGTGTTCTGTGCCTTCATGGATCTGGATAAAGCATACGACAAGATTGGCAGGGAAGCGCTGTGGAAGGTGTTACGTTTGTATGGAGTGGGCGAAAAGCTGTTGAAAGCGGTGCAGAGTTTCTATGTTGGCAGCCGAGCATGTGTCAAAGTGGGAAGCGAGGTGAGTGATTGGCCCACAGTGAAAGTGGGGCTGAGACAAGGCTGCGTGATGTCTCCCTGGCTGTTCAATCTCTATATGGACGGAGTGGTCAAGGAGGTGGGGGGCTTGGAGCTGTTGGCAGCGGATGGCCGGAGTTGGTAGTTGAGCCAGTTCCTGGTGGCGGATTCAGAGTAGAAGCTAAGTAGGCTAGTGTCTGAGTTTGGTAGAGTGTGTGAGAGGAGGAGTAAAATTAAAGTAATGAGATGATCGAGGACTGTCGATGCCAGCAGAATATGTGTCCTCCTAAATGGAGAGTTGTTGGAAGAAGTTCAGTGTTTTAAGTATCTGGGCTCCCATGTGGAGAAGACTGAACTAGTGAAAACTGAGGTGGAAGTCGCTAGTGTAGCAGGAGTGTAAAGTGTTGGGTGCACTGAAGAGCGTGATGAGCTACAGGACGTTGGGGATGGAAGCAAAGAAGGGGCTGTATGAGGGTGCCGTTGTCCCAACTGGGCTGTACGGAGCTGAGACTTGGGGGTTGAGAGCAGAGGAGAGGAGAAGATTGAATGTTTTCGAGAACAAATGTTTGAGGAGCATGGCTGAAGTGTCGCTGAGAGACAGGTTCACTAACGGTGTGGTTCAAATCGGAACGAGGATGGTAAAGAAGTTAGAGGATAGAATGGATTCGCGTGTTCTGAGAGGGTTCGGACACATGGTGAGGATGGATGAAGGGAGATTAGTGAAAAGGGTGTTGAAGACAGAGACGAGTGGACGTAGGCCTAGAGGGAGACCGAAGTTTGGGAGGATGGATGGTGTGAGGCAGTCGTTAGGAAAGAGAGACGTGAGGATGGAGGTAGCGAGAGAGCGTGCACTGGATAAGCGTGAGTTGAGAACGATTGTGAACGTCGGAGTTTTGACGCTGTTCTGATGTGTTTTCCCGCCCTAGACATATCGTTTAGAGACAATATGGTCGTGGGCGGGTGGGGCCCGGTCATCATGACGCGGCAAGGGTAAACCAGTCACACTGTCGGGCTCTGCTGCCGACACTGACCTCGAACCGCACTCATGACCAGGAAGGTGTGTTGCGGGGTTCCCGGCCGGACACTTTGGCGCAAACGGGCTAAGGTGTGTGAGTGTGAGTGTATGAGAGTGTTAGGTGCGCCTTGCCATCGGCCACCCACCTTGCTGGGGGATTTTGACCTAGCGTCTGTATCTGTAGCTATTGCAAGAAATTGTTGATTTTTTTAATATGGAAATCTACATTTTGGTCCTGTTAATATTTATTGTCATTGATATTACCCAATGTTCGAGAACTCCCCTCCCTCCCCAGGCATATAATATGAACCGAATGCAACTCAGAGACTGACGATGATAATGCATCACATACAGATACAGACACTAGGCCGCATCCCCCAGAAAGGGGGGTGGCCGACGGCAAGGCGCACCTCACACGCTCACATTCACACAACTTAGCCCTTTTGTGCTAAAGGGTCCGGCCGGTAGCCCCTCAACTTACACTCTGGGTCCCGAATGTACCGAGGAACCGTCGTCAGCAGCAGGGCCCACAGTTTTCACTGGTTTACCCCCGCCGCGTCATAATGGCCGGGCCCCCCCCACCCACGACCATCCCGACAGCGGGATGCCAAGGGCGGGAAAGCACATCAGAGCAGCGTCAAAATCAACCATTCACAACCATTC
>SDVV010023399.1:0-12765 GCA_016164225.1 Gammarus roeselii | reverse complement strand
ACCTACATACATATATGGACGACAATCTGTATAATTCAGTGGGGGAGTACAAAACTCAGATAGACGGAGTTCTCCAAGAGAATAATAGAGAACAACGTTACCTTTTATGATAGCGATTGCAACTTAAAAATGGTACGGTAATTGGTAGAATTCGTTAATTTATTTATATATGTATAAATAAATTAATGCGAGTGGCTACATATTATTCATCGACAGACAGAGCCCACATTAAAAAGATTGAGACATTGAAATAGATGAGACGTTGGTTAACACCAAGGGTAATTGGCAGGGGCAATTGTGATAAGTGTGGAGATATAATAACCAGATACAGCTAAGTATCAATGAATCAGAATAATCCAATGCTGGAGTACACAGGTCGGATGAATATACTTCCGTTATAGAAGACAAGGTAGAGTATTAGCTTATAAGGCAATGATTGTATCATCAAAAATAGTACGGTAATTGTTAATGAGTGATATTAAAATCGAGTTAACCTTTGTCAAAGTTAGAAGCTGCCTATCGTTCCTCGAAAAATCTGAGTTTGTATTTTAATTACACTAAAACGAACAGGAATATTTAAAACATAGAAATAGACGAAACGCTAGTTAACACTTATGGTAATTGGCAAAGATAATTGTGATCGGTAGCAACATAGAAAACATATGTATCGTCAGAGTAAAAACGATTAGATGGTGGCTCAATGTTGAGAGGGATGGTGGTGGCGGATTCGGACATGCTGAAGAACAGAATGCATTTTCTGGTCACTGGTGTTATGCATTTAGCTTGTATTTGTGGGCAAAGTTACGGTTTTGAATTGATCGGCCAATAGATGTTCATTAGGCCTATTCTTGAAGAACGTGTCCGATTCAAGATTCTTGAGGCTTGTTGGGAGGTTATTCCAGGATTTTGGTCCAGTGAACGAAAAAGCTCGACAGGCAGTTTCTGTTTTCCTGTGTTCAACGTGAAGAGTATCATTATTTCTTGTGAATCGATTGTTCTTTTCACCTCGAGAATAAATGAGTTTTGGCTGCCGGGGTAATGTTTTTCTAGAAGATCTTTATGAATTCTGATCGACTCATGGAGTGCCAGTTTGTTGTCAATATTGAGCCACTGTAATTTTTCGAGGAGAGGACTTACGTGGTCTTGTTTTCTGTGGCTACCATCGCATGTTATTCTTGCCGCAAAATTTATACAACGTTGCACTTTCTCTCTTTGAACTAAAGCGTTGACAATCAGTAATCTTGATTTGAAGTCCAATTCTTTTTTTGCAGAGTTTAAGAACAAAAGTTTGCTATTCAACTTGAAACAGAGTAGTTACGTGGTGTTTGAAGGAAAGATTGGGATCAAACCATACTCCCAGGCTTTTAACTTTATCTTCAACAGGAATGTCAGATTTGCCTATCCTGATAGAGAAATTAATTGGAACTGCTTTCCTTTTTGAGTTCGAACCGAACAAGATGCATTTTATAATCGCATCGAGGAGTTCACCAGAAGCATTCGCGCTATTTAAAATTTAATCAACCAAGTGACCAGCCTCTCCGAGCAGGAAACTGATCACTTCACCGCAGAATCCAGTACAGTCGACCACCGTCTAAAGAGACTCAGCGCTGTATTTCTGCGAATCCACGAACTTGTGAAAGACCGACAAACGAAAGAACCCTAAATCTTCGCAAGTGCCTCTACCTCGACATCCATGACAACCCCCAAAGGTCTCTCCCACACAAACACCCCAACCGAGCTCCCAAGCTGCAAGGAAGAAGCAGACTCGCCATTTAATGAACACAACCTATTCAACAACGGTCTCAACTTTTCCGAACATTTGTTAACCACGTTCGAGGCCAAGGACAGACCGGATATCTGTCCATACACTCTACGAGAAGAACTGGGCTCCAGTACTGGCCGTCCAGTCCTAAGCATCAACACCAGCGGCGACGAATGCTTCACCATTAGAGTGTATGCGATTAGATTTGAATGTCAGCCGTCTAGTACACTGGAGTCAATGTCCTTCTGGCCCCGAACGTCAAACCAGCAGCCGGTGCAGCATTAAGTCATCAATAAGTCATCGTCGGTCTCCGGGATTCTTTCGACTCACGGTGTGCTCAGGTCACTTCTGTTTACAGGGAGGGGTTACAAAAGTGTCCTACTCAAAGCGAGCAAAGAAAACGGCGGTACTCGGAGGTCGAGGAGTCTCGATCAGTAAGAATAAGCATGATCAATTCAATACAGGTCAGATATCAGTTAACAGGTTAGTTACTCGGAGGTAGCTGAGAAGAAGTTCCGCACTGAATTGCCTCTGAGGGAACTCTGTAAGCATTAGGCGGAGTGTATTAGGAAGGTCCAGAAACCGGCTCCTAGGGAAGTGTGTGCGTCGACATCCCTACCAGGTTGGGCACTCTGCTAAGACATGAGCTATTGTAAGTGGGACTAAACGGTACATGCAGTTTGGGGGTGGCGACGCCTTCATTAGGTGACTGTGCGTTAGTCTACTATGTCTAATTCTCAATCGGCATAGAGTTATCTCAGACCGTCGAGACCGGCTGCTTGAAGAGACCCAGGGTGTAGGTTGTGTCTTTAATACTACGCAATTTATTTCTCATAGAAACTTCAGACCATTTCATGTTCCATTTATTTTGCACAGAACTTTTAATTGCTGGGTAACAGTGGCGTGGATTCGAAAGGTTGATGAGTTCATCACCGGACTCGTTCAATACGAGGACTTTGTGGTCGGAGCGGAAACAGATAAGAATTACTGTCCCTAATCTCCAAACAGAAACCTTTGGTGATGAGTCTCCGAAAGACCGCCACCTTCACAATCCCCCAATATGATCCAGCACAGTGTACCTCACCACCCCTTTCCTCTGAGGATGGAACTCCAAGCTGTCGCTGTGAAGATAGGCGTTGCAATACTAATAACAAAAGTATCTATCTACTCGTTGCGAAGCCATGACTTCTCGAAAGCTCTGATGACCGAATTGCTTAACCAACTGCCTTCTCCCATACTATCCCTTGTAGACTACAACAGCTACCATTAAACGTGGGTATGCATGAGAACAGACCCCAGCGGAGTGATAATGGCCAACACCATAGACACTCCCAACCTGGCTCTTCTCAATGACCGACAACCCACCCAAATTACCTCCGAAAGTGAAACTGCCATCGATCTAGTCATATGCTCTCCCGCAGTGGCACTCCAACTCGTTCATAGAGTTCTGCCTTCAACACACAACAGCGACCATAACCCAACCATCATATCGCTCCTCACCAACCAACCAACCAAGCTGCACAAGAACTCCGATTCAACCAACGGAGACCCGGCACAAATCGCGTGGCGCTATACGGGTGGCATCCCCGACAACCTCTCTGAACACGACCTCGTCATCCAACTATACAAGAAATTTCAAGCTGCAGCTGCTGCATGCATCTCCCATTATTCACCTTCGAAATTTTTTCCAAAACCGTGGTTGTGCCAGGAGGTGCAAGAAGCAAGAGAGAGGCGCGAAAGTCTGTACATGGCCTACCGCCACGCACCACGGTCCCGCAAGAACAGAATAACGTGGAAAATGTGTCTGCCGTATTATGGCCCGTATGCCGCAAACTTGAAGTGGAGAAGAAACTAAAAAACTGACTCAGTTAGTCAACACTATTAACCGAATCACCCCCCTCTCCCAAGTGGGGGAAAGATTTAGACGTGACCAGAAAAGATACGAGCGACGTATCCACATTCCTTCACTCGGAGGCACCATTTATTCTTCCTACGCGGAAATCGCGGACAAACTTACGTAGACTTTTAGCCAGATAACGCAATCAACAAAATACACAGCTGATTTCCAACTGGAAATAAAACTTACGAGAGAGTGAACAAATGGATTTTACTTTTGTAAACGATTTTTTTTACAATAAACCTTTCTCTCTCTATGAAGTACAATGTGCTATAACCATACTCGTAAAACTCCACCCGGGTCGGACCAGATGCGCACCAACATGATCAAAAATCTCTCTGAAGACGCTCTTGAGCATCTAGTGTTCAATATAATGTATCCAAACTCATTTTTTTCCTGATAAATGGCGGGAATCTATAATTATCCCAATACCCAAACCCGGAAAATACCACGGTGACCCACGTAACAACTGCATCATCGCCCTTACCAGCGTCCTCTAAACTGCATCATCGCCCTTACCAGCGTCCTCTAAACTGCATCATCGCCCTTACCAGCGTCCTCTAAACTGCATCATCGCCCTTACCAGCGTCCTCAATACGACGATGGGAAGAATGATCAACTCACGCCTTGTTGCTAGACTACCTTGAAATGCATGCAGGCCTCAACAACATCCAGTGCGACGACAGGAGGCGCCACTCCACGACGGACCACCTCGTACGACTAGAATCAGACATTAGACGGGCTTTCGTCCGAGAGGAACTTGTGGTTTACATATTCCTCGACGTTGGAAAAGCTTACAAACTACATGCAAGTACTTTATTTTGAAGGATCTCCGGAAATACTTTATTCTGAAGTATCTCCACCGAAAAAAGCTGAGCTGCCACCTACCACGTTTTATTCCTCAATTTTGGCAAAATCGTACCTTCAGGGTGGAGGTCGGCAACACCGTGTCACCATCGTATCCGCAAGAAATGATCGTCCCTCAGGGAAGCGTGCTTGGTGTCACTTTTTTAATTCTCAAAATTGATCTGCTAGCCGACATTCTTCCGCGCGACGGAAGACTGTTTTCATCGCTGTACAAATGAGCTTCAGGCATCCTAACTTTTTAATAATCGAACATGAACTCCAAAAGTGTCTAAACCCCACGGGAACTGGGCTTCATTATACGGATTCCGATTCTCGCCCTCTTAAACTAAAAGAATGCATTATACCCTTGTGCTCGCCTTACACCTCAAACCAGCGCTAACGCAGCACAACACACCTCTAGTATACGAAGAATCGATAAAGTTTCCGAGTCATGTGTGGGATCCTAAACTCACATTGCGACCCCACATAACAGCCCTGTAGACTCGCTGCAAAAGGTTATCGGCAACATCCCTGAAATTCGGTGCTGATATGGACGCCGGCAGGACGTTATTCAGAACAATAATGTGCTCACGTATTGACTAGGGAGCCGTCGTTTACGGTTCAGCAAACAAAATCACCCTTGAACCTCTCAATAGCAGTAAACAACGCTCTGCGTTCCGTTCCACTCCCATCGAAGCCTTGGCCGGGTTTGCTTACGAACTTCCTCTTCCGCTCCGAAGAGACAACTCTCGCTTCAATACTATTTCAAGAATCGGAGCCTTATCAACAACCCAGTCCTTGACTTCATTACCATCCTCGATAAACACCTATATGCGGCTGAGAAGAATATGTGCCCTCTTTCTTCCCTGCGCGGGGACAACTTACTGACCTCGCTTAACATCAATCGCAAGGTAATCAAGTCTTCATTCACCTACCGAAATTTTTCAAATCCACACACAGCGTGGATGATCAGCCCACCGCAGGTCAACCTAGATTTGCAAGTGTTCCCTAACACAACTATTCCAACCAACACGTACAGAAGATAATTTCCGAGATTACTTGCAAAACAATACTCTTAGCTGATGGCTCCAAAACAGGGGACTGAGTGGGAGTTGCCGCCGTGTACGGAGAAAACTCACATTAAGCTACCCTACCACACGAGGCCTCTGTATTCTCTGCAGAGCTGTACGCACTCGAATTAGCCATCTCCATTACAAAAGCTGTCCGCCTCCCCAAATATGTCGTATTTTCAGACAGGATGAGTGCTCTCACCCAGCGGAAAACTCTGCACTATGAACACCCTGCTCTCCGAGCTTGTAGATTCCCTCGCTAAACTGGCGTCTACCCATCATGAATAATTTATGACCGTACATTACCGAGACTGGTTCCCAATCATAAAAAATTTCAAATAACATCTCGATGAAACGACTTGTGGCAACGGAGTGGACAAAAGATACTTGCAGGTAAACACTTGGTATGAGAATGGGAAACCAAGTTTTCCGATAAAAGTGACCAAGTGTTCATCGACCGTTTGTGCACGGGACACACGTGGATAACTCAACCACCAAATAGAGGTAGACATGGGACCTGACGCACAACACTATGCTCCTGTTGCCACCAGGTGGCAATCAGTGTGAAAAACTTGCAGCAGATGACGAGCCTTCTTTAGCCCCCGTGCAACCTACAAAGCTGCTCACTCACCTAACCTACCGGGACTAATCTCTTTCGGAAAGAATACCGCACTATATGAAGCTGTGTAAAACCATCCGCGGTTAAATCGTCCCCGTTCCTGAACGCACTAGTTTGCTTGTATATCACAGTAAGTTGAAGTTCTTATTTGACCTCACGTACGAAGGTGTGCGAACTTATCAGAATCTATAGATATTCGTCCCCTCCGGGGAGCGTGCGATGACTCGCGTTGAGGCTCAGTTCGAAATGAGGCTCAAATCTAATCCTCCCTTCAGGCAGCGTGGTAGTGGACGGAGAGCAGCGGCTCATGAAACTACCAGCACTGGAGGCCGGCAGCAGCGTTTCCTTTACGTTGGAGCAGCGCACGACGGACAGACTCAGAGTGACCATCGACACGGGAGACAAACAGGTGAGGGCTTATGCTAGTACTGGAGGCTGACAGCAGCGTTTCCTTTACGTTGGAGCATAACACGACCGACTGGCTCTGAGTGACCATCTACCCGGGGGACAAGCAGGTGAGGGCTTATTTCAGTGCTCTGTTACTGTGACTGCTTTTAAAGGTATCGTCGGTTTACTATGCTGCCTATTGTTTAATTGCATAGGCCGCAAGGTGGGCAGTAATTTCAGCTACCGTCAACACTCCTTGATCCCCTGCCTTTTTGCAGGTGACGTACGAGTGGCCGGTTAAGGCTACCTCAGAACCTCAACTGTACTTCAGCGCCTGCTTCGATCAGCCGCTGTGGAGCATCCGCTGCTGTTGACCGCCCTTACCAGTGGCGCGCTGTTTCGCACACCCTAAGAATGCCAGCCTTTTGCAGACCTTTGTCATCTTGTGTATTGCGCTTGTCTTAACGACCAATTGGTAACGCTCTTTTTACATTATAGATTACCATCGATTCGCCTTGCAAGCAATGCTGATCATTATTTGTCTGTTCGTTTCTTCTGTCCTAGTTGAGAGAAATTTGGTGGTGGCACTTTTGTGTTTGGATTTGTTCGCTGCCTAGCCTCATATTCCGTTCAGAGAAAACCTAAACTAACCATGGAGTGTTCTAATTTAATAATAATATGTAAGTGTATCACGAGAAAAACGTCTAGAGCCCGAATCTCCCTAGCCGGCGCCCGCTTATAATTGGCTAATAATATCAAGTATTGTTTAAGTTTTTTAACTGAAAATTTTCAATTATAAAATATTATACGAAATCATTCTAATGACCATGTTTATGGGCTTTCCTACAAAGAGCGTACAAGCAATATCAGTTGTCTTTAGAGCACAATTTCGATGGGAAACAGGCTGCCTTTTATGAATAACTTGACTATTTTTCAGTCATCTATTTCCATTTATCAATTTATAGTTAGTAATTGTTATGAATATTTAATATAAATTATATACAGATTTTATAAGGTGAACAAAGATTGATCTATAAACGGTAATAGAACTCATTGAGATAGTATTGGGGAAATCTTCCGATCTGAAATTAATACCTGCTGCCATAGATGTTCTTTGCCCGTGACACTCTCATTGTAATAGAAGTGTCGGCTGTAGTATATACCGTTCGTATGTATCATCGGCGTTCTTTCTCCGCCCTACATTCCTCGAGTATTGTTCCGTGTCTAATTTTGTTTGTAGAACTTTATTGTTTTTAGAACTGCAATAGAATCTCTTCTAGCACTGTACAATTTGTTTCTGCAATGGACTTTTTGTTTGAAACACCTCGGAGATTTTCTTTTTGGAAAAATGTTACAATGGGATGCGTTTGCAACAAGATCATTTATGATGAAGCTAATCTTGTTGACCTCGCACATGTAGTGCAGCGCAGCATATATTAGTGAAGGATTGATTGAGAAAGCTGCAGAAACCAATATTTCTGTTGTGATTTCTAGCATTATACGTAACCTGTTTCTTGTGGTCAACATTAAACCTTACTTAGCTCTATTTGTCTAATACTCTGAAAACAATTTTCCTGAGAGGTTCGTTTTACTATTGTCTGTTGTGTGACTAGCATAATGAGGTGAGTGTAGCCAAACCACGACGACGTCACTTTGTACCCCACTCGTGCCAACTTTCTCTGCTGCTGCAGTTGGACCGACATCGAGCCTTGCAGATGTATACGGTCCGCTTATCGGTGCTAACGAGGACGTCGATCTCGCTGACCCGCGCTAGCTTTATTCTCGGTAACTCAAAGCTTGACCTGATACCGTTTGTTGAAGAACTGCAGTCACGCTGGCATCATCTTCCTTTCCATCTGATTGTTTAGTATCAAACATTGTACATATTTTGATAAAAAGTTGATGAGCCGCTGCTGAGATGTGGTTTGGTATTTCAATCTGAGCCATGACCTTCGCCTATTTATCCTTGTGTTGCTTTTATATAAATTTTTATTGGGTTTGCGTGATTGTGGGGGATTATTCGTTTGACAACATTAACTTACTTTCCACTTCTGCAGCGCCCGATGTCGGAGAGTTAGTGCAAGTAATGATCTATGTGGCTCTTCAATGCTTGTCAGGTAAATCAAATAACTCATCTCAGTTTATTTAAAACTGTTGATTTGGTATTACAGATACAGACACTAGGCCGAATCGCCCACTAAAGGGGTGGTCGACGGCAAGGTGCACCTCATACACTCACAATCACACAACTTAGCCCTTTTGCGCTGAAGGGTCCGGCCGGTACACCCGCCAAACACACTCTGGGTCACGAGGGCGGTCCGAGGATCCGTTCTCAGCAATAGGGCCCGACAGTTTTCACTGGTTTACCCCCGTCGCATCATGATGGCCGCCCCCCCCCACGACTATTTCGACAACGTAATGCCAAAGGCGGGAAAGCACATCAGAGCGGTGTCAAAATCAACCATCCTCCACTCACCCCTGTTCATTGCATGCTCTCTCGCTACATTTACATTTAAATCTCTTCTTTCTAACGTCTAACACCATCCATCCACCCAAACTTCGGTCTACCTCTAGGCCTGCGACCTCCGCCTTCATCACCATGTGCACAAACAATCTCAGAACACGCGAAATCATTTGGTCCTCCAACTTTTTCCCCATACCCGTTCTGATTCGAACCACGTCGTTAGTGAACCTGTCTCTTAGCGACACTTCAGCCATGCTTCTCAAACATTTCATCTCGAAAACATTCGACCGTCTTCTTTCCTCTGCTCTCAAGCCTCAGCTCCGTAGAGCACAGTTGGGACAACAACACCCTCATACAGCTCTCTCTTTGCTTCCATCCCCAACGTCTTACAGCTAATTACTCTTTAGTGCACCCAACACTTTACATCCCTCCTTCACTCGCGCCTTCACTTCAGTTTCCACTAGTTCAGTTATCTCCACATGGAAGCCCAGATACTTGAAACACTGAACTTCCTCCAAGAGCTCTCCATTTAGGGTGACACTAATTTTGCTCGCATCGACAGTCCTCGAGCATCTCATTACTTTACTCTTACCCACGTCCACGCGAAGCTTCCTCCTCTCACACTCTACCAGACTCAGACACTAGCCTACATAGCCTTTCCTCTGAATCTGCAACCAAGGCCGTATTATAAATGACAGAAACACGGATACACGAGCGAAAACTGTCACGGTAAGCAAAGATGTTCATACTGCTCCCGAGACGATCATGATGTCAGGCAGATCCCCAGTCGTGCCAATCTAAAGAACCTCACCGCTTCTGCTGCGAAGTAAACGGCCACCCCACCAGAAACAGATATTGCTCCCGGGATGAGATGGAGAGGGGAATCCTCCAAATCCAGATAGTCCACGGGGTATGGCGACGAGAGACTGGCCTCGATGCACTCCTCCCAGGATGACTCTCCTACCCAAGAGAAAAGACCGGCCCTATTCCCCACTCACTTCCTCATAACGCTCTAAGATAGCGGTGCAAGCAAAGTGGCCTCTTCAACAAATCCATTTAAAATGATTGAATCACTCTCTGAACAAATGAGAGGAAAACCGAAGACGTTCAACGACAAAAGTATCTGGCCCACGTCGTACAACCTGAACAAATTAACGCTGTACGAAATCTTACCAAAATAAACAAACTCAAAGTTACTGTTGAAATACACCCGTCCTTCAACGACACCAAACGAATTATATATACTTCCCGGTACAGACCCACAACAGACCTGAGTGCGTTCTCAGGAGGTCTGGCTAAGGATTACGGAGTTACCAACTTTTGCCTAGCCGACTGGATCAAATCACGAAACACGAGTTCGACCGCATACCAAATTACCCTCAGAGGACGCGACGCACCAGAATTCATAGTAATCTCGGGTAAACAAGGAAAAACCATACCTACCCAGTTTCAATATAGCCTCTAATGTGCGAAAAATGCTTGAATACGGCCACGTCATCAAATACTGCCAGCCGCAGATACCCCAACGCTGTAAGAGGTGTGTCGACGAGCACGACAGAAAAGACTGCACAGCCAGCCAACCAAATTGCTACCACTGCTCATGCCTCCATAAGGCAGGCGACCGTGACTGACAAGTTTACATGGATCAGAAAGAAATAACTATCACACAAAACGAGCGCAGAGCTTCAAGGAAGCAAGCCATCCAAATTTGGAAACACGATAACTCGACTGCTTTTTTATGCCAAAGCAGTCAATTCAACCAAACCCGTACGACGATTCTCCTACATCGTCAAAACCATCTCTTAACAAGACTCCAACACTCCCCCGTGGCAGTAGTGCTATCCCACTCAGCCCAGCGACCGCCTCCGCACTCGAAATGAATGCTCCCTGCAATGATTCCTGCGAACCCCAGGAGGACACTGCGATGGACGCTTCCTCCGCAGTCGACCACGCAGCCAGGCTCACCACTAAAACAACGAAAAGGCAAAGAGATTAAGAAGTCTGTGATCCCCACTCACCACAGAGCAAAACGATCACTACATACAAATAACAGCTCGCCAAGATGAGAACCTGGAACTACTCCCACTTGTCTTTACCCCGCCTTCATTCTGCGAAGGCCTAAGCGAGGGACTCGATCCTCCGTTTACAAGCCCGACCCTTGAACACCCACCCCACCAGCGAGAACGACCATCGCCAGGATGGCGACACGCCTAAAACCTATATCGGAAAACTTTTAATCGAGACGGCAAAACAAGCTGTCACCTTGCCTGGCACAAATAGCTCGCAGTCTACACAACCACCCAAGCAGGGTTAAAAGACTACCACCGTAAAAGAGCGCTCGCGCCCAAGTAGCAAACACAAAGAGCACAAAACCCTCATTCTCCCACAAGAGCACTCAGAGCCACGACCGCAGCAATCTCAGCAGACCGCCTTCTACCGAAGGCGGACACTCTCGACCCGGAGGAACCCCTGGGCAAACTCCAAAACGCCAACACCACGAAAGTTCCAGAAAATCACGCGGCCACTCTAGATTATCAAGGTCTGAGTGTGAACAGCCTCCAAAATGAACACCAAAATACTTCAGTGAAACTGCCAGGGACTCTGAAACAAGAAAAAATAAAATTACTATCCTTTATTGCCACCCACAAACCTTTGGTGATAGGCCTCCAAGAGATCAAACTCCGAGAGACCGCCAACTTCAGAATCCCCCATTATATCATACACTGCCGCAAAGGCCACACCAACGTGATTGCTCACGGCGGAGTGGCATTTATGATCCACCAATGCATACCTCACCTCCCCCTACCCCTGAGGACAGAACTCCAAGCTATCGCTATAAAGATATTCGTATCAAGATCAATAACAGTGGTATCCATCTACTCTTCACGAAGCCATGACCTCTCGGAAGCACTAATGACAAATTGCCGAACCAACTGCCCTCGTCTATACTCCTCCTTGGAAACTTCAATAGCTACCATGAAACATGGGGATACGTAAGAACAGACCCCAGAGGAGTGATAATGGCTATCATCATAAACACTCACAACCTGGTTCTTCTCAGTGACGGACAATCCACCCGAATCACCCCCGAAAGTGAAACTGCCATTGACTTATCCATATGCTCCCCACTCTGGCACCCCAATTCGTTTGGGGAGTTCTACCTTCAACACACGACAGAGACCATAACCCAGTCATCATATCGCTTCTCATCAACCAACCAAAATACCCTGCTGCACAAGAACTTCGATTCAACTACCGGAAAGCCAGCTGGAAGCAATACTCGGCACACATCGCGTGGAGCGATGTAGATAGCATACGACACTACTTGGGAATACAGAATCAGGAAATATCTCCACCGCAAAGACCTGATAGGACACCTACCACGTTTTATCCATAAATTTTTGCAAAATTGTACCGTCAAGGTCGGCGACACCCTGTCACCATCGTATCTTCAAGAAATGGGAGTCCTCCAGGGAGCTTTGCCCATGAGGCAGTATCGTAACCAATGACGGACAACTAACTGAGTTTGAAATTAACATCGCATACTGTTCTTCGCGTCTAAGCTCCAAAGTTTACAAGTTTCCAGGGTATAGAAACTTTTTTTTGCTGTATCAAAATAAGAGCCGGTCACCGCTCTAAGCCGAATATCGCTCCGAGACCGAACATCGTCTCGTAAAGGTTAAAGTTTTCAACTAAATTGGAGAGATCGACTACCATCTC
>SDVV010023398.1:0-12765 GCA_016164225.1 Gammarus roeselii | reverse complement strand
TATGTTAGGTATTTAGCCATACCGGGGGGTTCCGGAAGCTCGAGGGACTTGGAAGACCAGGAGAATTTGAGGGGACTCATTTGGACCCTTCTGGGACACTCTTGAGACCCTTCGGGACCCCTTTAAGAAAGTTTGGGACCTTTTTGAGGCCCCTCTGCACCCTGGGATCCCTGCTTTCCCCTCCCCATATAACATCCCAATGGGATGAAATGTGACAACAGAGTGGACAAAAAATGCTTTCAGTCAAACCCTCAGTCGTATAATGGGAAACAAAGTTCACCAACAGAAAAGACCAAGTGTTCATCAACCGCTTGTGCACGGGACACACGTGGATAACTCCCAACCACCTGACGGATGTCGACACAGGACCAAACGCGCCCCTCGGCCCCTGTTGCCACCAAGTGGCTATCAGCGTGAAACACTTACTGATGGATTGTAACGCACTCGCGGCAGCCCGACAAGCGTTCCTAAATCCCCCGCGCAACCTACTAAGCCTACTCACCGACCCAACCTATCATAAAAAGCTTATCGCTTTCGGAAAACACACCAGACTATACGAAGCTGTCAAAGCCCCAAACACCTGTGCAGGTGAGGCGGTCTCTCCACCCCATTGTGGCACATTCACGCTAGTACGTGAATGTGCCACAATTGAATAAGGGTACTTGATTTCATCTTGACAAGACTAATATTTTCTTACGCGAGGCCGTGCGAACTTACCTGAATCAATAACGGTTGAGCCCCACGGAGAAGCCTTTTATAACTCACGTTGAGGCTCCGATGGAAATGAGGCTCAAATCAAGACAAAATCCCCCTCCCCAGGCTGTAAAACTCATACACAGAAAAATGTTTACATGTGAACTGCTTGAGTACGAAAGTTCGCTATTACAGTCCACGGACAACTGGCACAGAGGGGGAGAGCCTCGTCGAGGCTGGTCGAGGTGCGTCGAGATCAGTCGCAACACGTTGAGGCGAGTCGAGTTGGGTGCGACGAGTAGAGACTGGCCGAAATAATTTGAGACAAGCTGAGGCGAGGGACCCAGGGACTTTGGTTACCCTCCGGGACTCGTCGGGCTCTTTTGAGACTCGAGAGACCACTGCCTCCCTACCCCTAAAAATGCTTGAGAGGAAAAATTAGTTGTGGCAGTTCAAAGGATTACTGGCGCAGAGGTGGAGAGCGGCGTCGAGGCTGGTCGAGGTGCGTCGAGATCAGTCGAAACATATTGAGGCGAGTCGAGACTGGCCGAAATGAGTCGAGACAAGCCGAGACGAGGGGCTCGGGGGAACCGGGGCACTTGGGTTACCCTCCGGGTCCCATCGGTCTCTTTCGGGACCTGAGGGACCTCTGCTTCCACCTCTTTCAGGGTTTAACCTTCATAGTTGTCTTTTCCATGGCAATACCCTTAGTGATTGACCAAGGAGGTGGAATTACGAGAGAATTCATTTGTAAATTTAGTTTATTGATGAGATCTGATATAATGCAATTCGAATTGTAGCACCACATGAAAGATCCAAATAGTCATTTTATAGAAGAAAACAGTGAGCGTGGTGACTGATTACGTTAAAAGAGCATTAGATAATTGTAATCACGACTAAAAAAAATATGGGCGAGAACATTATCGCCACGCATTAATCAAAGCGAATAATAGTTCATTCCTGCCCCGACGCTGGCCTGTATCGTGGGCCATGCGGTCTTGAAAGATGGGGGCCAGGCAGGTTGTGGGTAGCGACTAGCAGTAATTTCTGGAGACAGAGAATGGAAAATCACAACGTGTACTTCCGATTGTTGTAGAACTTGTAGAATGTCTTAAAAACTAAACTCAGCTAAGCAAACGATCAAAGACACTGATCGAGTAAAAAACTAAATCAGTTAATAAACGACCAACGGCACTGGTCGAGCAAACACTTTAAGTGCAGGGTGCACTAAAACGTGGGAGAATTTCCTTGAGTACAACTTGTTGCCGCCTCTGATGGAAGATGAATGAGGCTTGGCCGAAGGTCTGGCCTGAGCCTCTGGCCATGCCGACACGTGATTAGCTACAGCCAGACGCGGCAGACTGCTGATGTGGCTGTGCCAATTATTCGCGATTTCTAGTGCCAAACTTGTCTACCTTCATTTTAAACTGTCTAGATGTTGCTATTTTTAACTAAAACTACTAACGGGCGAAAACTTTTACTATAATTTGTATGTGATTCTTTATTTAAAAACTCTTCTTTAATCCGGAACTTAGCATTTCAACATGCCTGTGCCACTTTCCAAATGCTGTTTGGCTCGCGTCCACTCCTTGTTGCCGTTTCTGGTGCTGATTGGCTGGCGCCAAAAATCCTTGTTGTTGAATGGTTCCTTGCAGCATACGCTGGGAACTTTGAGCTGGAGTCCCGCACTGCTTGATGGCAAGTTGACGTGCGAAGAAATTTCCGCCGTCAGAGGGAAAACTGCATCTATGAAACATTTCGAATGGGAGTTAATTCAATGGTCTTAAATATTCTACATTAATCTTAAAAGAAAATACATTATTTACAGAAAGTGAATATAACAATAGTTGATGTGAGGGAGAGTAATGCGGAACTCGACTTCGGGAGCCCATACACCCCCACCCTATTCCCTTAAACAATGAGTGCGATGTCAATAATCTGAGCAGTTTTTCAGACCATGACGAACCTGCCCTTTCTTTCCTCCTCACGATCCACAATTTTGTCATCTAAAATAATGCTGGTGTATTTGAGCGTGAGTTCCTGTTTGTGACTTTGTGGATACGTTTTTTTTGGTCTGTGCTCGCTCGTGCGTGCACGGACCATATGTAATTTTTGTGGTTGACCTTCACCGCGTAGCCATAAACCTCGTGATGCATTGCGGTTGGAGTTGATCTGATCCGTGGAGCCGTATTTTTTGTACCAATTTCGACGATACTGTCTGTGCACATTGACGTGCGTACATATTAAGGATTTAAGAATTTAACATTTATTTAGATATAATGACATGTTGACAAAATAACAGGAATATCAGAATACACAAATGATAAGTACCAAGTCTTCGTTCGCGTGAGCTGTTCTGAAGATAACATTTGCTACTTCGGTGCAAGCATTATATTGGCCTATTAATTTCAAGAAAAATAAGCAAAGTAAGTCGAATCACCGACGTTTACTTTATCATGACTATCTACTGTTTCAACTGTCATTTACTAAAAAGCTTGAGAGCAGAAAATGTAGGACATGTGGTTGTCTATTACATTACTCACACATTGTTTGGCGTACGATGACACCAATTTGAAATTAACTGCATTGTTAGCATGACATATTAACATATGCACACGGGAATCGATGGGTACAGCATATGCGGCGAGAAAAAATATATAATGAAAGCATCTATGAGATGAAACTGATGAAACATAAATAGTTGACAAGGTAAATTGCATAGCAGAAGTAAATTACAATTCAAGAATTTCTGCACGTACAAGTTCAAACAGGTATAATTTTAGTTTAAGTTTAAAATTAGCAATACTTTTGCCCGTCCTTACATCTATGGCAACCGAATTCCAGGTTTTAGAAGCTCTGTATTTTAAAAATAGTTGGGACTGTGTTGACGAGTTTCGGGGAGTTGGCAAATCCGCATTGTTGCGATGATCATACATATGATTATTTCTAATGAAAAAAAACTTATCAATGTAAGTTAAATGATTCAAAGCTTTGTAGACAATCAGTGCAGCGGATTTGACACAGTGGGAGATTTAACACAGTGGGAGGATGTTCCATTGACAAAAGAGAGGCAACGTGTGGTCACGTCTGCTAACATGTGATAGTGTTCTGATGACATGCTTTTGACTAAGAACGATAAGTCCTAAGTTTGTTTTGTAGGTAGACGCATACACGTTTACATAATATGTCAGAAAAGGACGAATAAGTCTATAGTACAAAAGACTTTCAGCAGGAGCCGTAAGACAATTTCTAATTTTGTATAGGATGCCACACGGTTTGGATATTTTCCCGGCAACAAATGAGACGTGATCTTTCCAGTTAAGTCTCTGATCTACCATTACACCGAGAAACTTTGTTTTTGCTTCATGTGCCACCTGTTGACCGTTCAATTCAACTTGTGTGTTAGGAATGAGTTATCATCCTCCTAGAAAATATCATGACCTGCGTCTTGTCGACATTAAGCGTCAGCTTGTTGGATGTGATCCAGTTTGAAATGAGAACCAATTGATTACTCATATTAGTAATAGTATCACTGAGGTTTTTCCCGGTCGAATATACTGTAGTATCATCTGAAAAAAGTACATAGGATAACCCGCCGATAGTGTTTACAATGTTGTTAATATATATAAAGAAGAGCAAAGGCCCAAGGATCGACCCTTGCGGAACTCCTATATTTAACGTACTGGCAGATAATGATTGTTTATTCCAAGTCACTATGCGTTTTCTATCAAGAAGATAACTTTTTATCCAGCTCTTATCGATGAAACTAACTCCATAATACTGTTATTTTACAACCAAAATCTCATGATTCACGCAATCGAAAGCTTTGCTAAGATCCATAAAAGTTGCAACGGTGACTTTACCACTGCCAAACCCATCAACAACGTCTCCAGCAACTTTTTTTTTAATAGAGTATGCATTCTCTGTATTCCTGAAAGCCAAATTGATTTTGGCTAAGTAGGTTATTTGAGACAAAATTAGTATATAGTCTAGCATAAAATACTTCTTTATAAAGTTTGCTTAGGACGGGCAGGACAGATATTGGGCGATAATTTTTGATGTCTGTTCTACTTTTATTTTTACATATTGGACTAATTTTAGCGATTTTGAGTGCATCAGGAAAAAACTCCTTGCATGAGGGACTTATTGATAAGTTGGGTCAAGGGAGCTACAATAGTCCCAGATATAGCTTTAATTACATTGGTTGGGATGTTATCCCAGCCAGTGCTGCAACTATTTTTTAAATCATTAATGATTGATTTAACTTCGTTTGGGTCGGTGGGGTAAAGAATGGCTGTTCAGGTATTGCATTCTCTAAATAATGTTCATAAGGGATGTTGTTGCTAATAATTGATTCACTTAGAGTATTAGGAATGCTATAGAAGTAATTATTGCAAGCATTTGAAATCGTTTGAGGATCAGTAATGACTTTTCCTCAATAATATTTGAATCCGAATTACTGTTTATTTTTTCCTTGAAGGCTGCTTATGATTTTCCGAGTTTTTTGCTATTTCCTTGAGAGGTCTCAATCAAATTTTTGATATAGTTTTCACGAGCAATATTTGTCAGTTTAGTGAACGCATTTTTGTATCGTTTAAGTTCATCTCTACGATTGATGGGATGCCTTTTGTATCTACGATACAGTCTGTACTTCTATTTATGTGAGGCAAGTAAACCAGGTATCATCCAGGGATTCTTCGCTTGTTTGTAGCTGAGCTCCTTAGTTGTAAGCTGGAAATGCACCTCGAACAGTTCAATTAATATGCTATGGAACTGTGTGGAAGCATCATTTGAGTTTACTGTGGATAGTATCTCATTAAAGTCGTAAGCTCCCAGCGCCTCTTTAAAACTTCGAATGTTACGGTCATTATATGTATGATAGGTAATTATAGTCGGATTACGGGGTTCGTGAGAATTCGGTTTTGGAACAAAAATTGGGTAATGGTCGGAGACATCGGAAATGATCACAGCTGCACGTGTTACGCTACTAGCATCGTTGGTGAAAATTTTGTCTATTAAAGTTGCGAATCCAGTAGCTGTACGCGTTGGTTTAGTAATTAATGGGTACAGACCAAGAGAAAGGAAACTATTACAGAAGTCAGCAACTAAATTCGATCTATGCTACTGAAGCAGATTTACATTGAAATCACCCATAATATACACTTTATTATGGGCTACGTCAATGCCACTGATAATTTCATTCATCTCTAGCGTGAAAATTCTACCGATATTTCAGAGGTTCTATGGTAAACCATACCAATTGTTTTAACTTCATTATCACAATAAACGTCGACAAAAAGAGTCTCAATTCCTGGCCTGATGAAAGAGAGTTCAGGTCTCGGTACAACAGTTAGCCTGTTATTTAAAAGCAAACAAGCGCCTCTTTTATTACTCATATTATTGTTTGTATAAAAGTTGTAACCTGATAATTATAAAAGTCCAGTAATTCTTTGTCAATTTGGTTTCACAGAGCCCTGGCACAGTCGGTGCAAAATGGTCTGTTATATTTATTCGAAGGCTAAGGAAGTTTTCTTTCAAACTTGCAACATTTAATGCCATGCAGGTGAAATCGTTTCTTAATGAAATTGTAAGGCGAGGGAGCTCATCACCAGAATTTATTTGACACTCCGGAATATTCATTCGCATTTGTAAATCTGGATCGATTTTGTGGAGAACATTGTTGAAATTATTTTCAATTTCATGCATAGCACGATCAAAGACACCAATATTGTTCACTTGTTCCTCCATTTAGAGTTTTGAGCTGTTAATAGAGAAGTTCGGAGGGTTGCTTGTTCATTTACAAACATGTTGTACTTAATTTTTGTTACAATCATATCCTGACACGCGAGAAATACAAAATTGTAGAACACACACCAATTTACAATATTTGATGACATACAATGAGGAATGTCTGACGAGATAAAGTTGTTGATGATGTTTCCTACAGTCATATTCAAGTATGGTAAAAGTGAGATATCATGCCGTATGCTATTTTTTTGTGCAATTGCAACAAGTCGAGCATGACACTCAATGCAAGAGTTGGATTGGATGAAGGATATTCTAGATCTAAAAAGATTTAAATTGATAGATGAAAGCTTGCCACCAATGAAAAGTTGTTTAATAATCATCAATACAGTCATTACTAATAAAATGCTTTAGACTAAATTAGGCTGCTCGGGTCTGGATGAGTCATAACTCCTCTTCTCCATACTCGTGTGTTCGGTTATTTATTCGTGAACTGCATCGGGGTTTATTGACCAATTCATTTGTACAATCGTCACTAATCAGCCGTGATGGCGATGGCCGTCCCGAGAGGTTGTGGTGGCTCTTTTCCTCATCTCCACTGTCGACTGTTGAAGACTGCGGCAGCCGGCTGTCGGGGTGATATGCTTCGCCACTGGCCCATTTCCCTTTGGCGGAGTTGGCTCGACTGTTCATCAGCTGGTTACCCAACTCAAGAAGTGCCTCTCTCACAACGACCGCAGACGATTGGACTTAGTGGTCCACGTGTTGATGTTGTTGGGCCACTTGTTCAGAATTTGTCGCCAGTTTTTGATTATTGGAGTTTGGCTGCTGGTTGTTGAGTTGACGCACAGGAGACTGATGTTTATGTTGCATGTCGCTTGCATTGTTGGTAGTGTTGCCATTTGATTTGTTGCCACTGTTGCTGTTCTGTGTGTTCTTGTTCAGGCCAGAAAACTGGTTGCGTTTAGGACTCTGTTGCTGATGTTGGAGGGCTGGAAAATCCTCACTTGACTGTAGCTTTATTTGAATTTGTGGATGAAGTTGACTAGATCTTGATTAATCCTGTTGAGGTTATTTGCGTCTTTTAAATCTAAGTTTAGGACCCCTAAAATATACAGTCTGATATTGAGTTTTCAGCTTTTAAACTCATCCATTTGTCTCTGTCTTTCAAGGGAGGTGTTATGACAAACGTCCTCCTGGACGTAGATCCTTTCTTGCAGAGATTTGAGTTTGTGGGATGATCTCAGGAAGTTATTTCGGTCCTTATCGGAGTTCAATGTCGCAATAATGGGGCGGGGCCGTACGGGACCGGACCCTCTGATTGTGTGACGCCGCTCAACAACGCGGAAAGCGTTAATGGAGCTGCACTGTGCACCAGTGTGCTGGAGCTGCACTGTACACCAGTGTGCTGGAGCTGCACTGTGCACCAGTGTGCTGGAGCTGCACTGTACACCAGTGTGCTGGAGCTGCACTGTGCACCAGTGTGCTGGAGCTGCACTGTGCGCCAGTGTGCTGCAGCTGATTAGTGTGCTGGAGCTGCACTGTGCACCAGTGTGCTGGAGCTGCACTGTGCACCAGTGTGCTGGAGCTGCACTGTGCACCAGTGTGCTGGAGCTGCACTGTGCCCCAGTGTGCTGGAGCTGCACTGTGCGCCAGTGTGCTGGAGCTGCACTGTGCACCAGTGTGCTGGAGCTGCACTGTGCACCAGTGTGCTTGATAATTTGGTCTACATTAACTCGCAACTGCTCAACATTTTCACCATCGCTTTCTTTAAGGTTAATTATCCTGATGTTTTTGCTGCGACTTTTGTTGTCGAGTATATCAACTCTATTCCGTGTCACACCATAGTCTGTAATTGTGATCTACAGAATTCTTCGAACTCGGCAATCCGTCCGTATAGATATTCAAGAGAGGCTATTGTTTCGTCATGCTTTTTTTGTGAGTCAGTGATCGTGCTTTCACTTTTTGCAAGGCGATGAAGGCAGTTTTAGAGTAAATTTTCCACTTGAGCATTTGTATTGGCATTGGAATTTTTTCCTGACTTGGTCATCACTGCATTCACTGTGACTGTTAATGTGGCGAAGGTGGGGAAGGGTATATAGTTAAGGTGAGGCTTGGAATGTAGGCTTAATTGGGCAAGGAGCACGAAAGGGTCTTCGCGGTTAATCGCTTCACGTCTGTAGAGAGTAACCTGGCAGAGCCTAGCAGCTAATTTTCCACCCTTACACTGATGGAATAAAATGAGCCTTTTTGTCTATCATAAGCACGTAAACACTGTGTTGTAGATATGGCACACACTTCGTTTGCACCGGTGAGCTTAGCAAAGTCTTTAAAGCAGCCGATTTAACGTTTGCCATGTATGATTTTTAGCACAGAAAATGAAGTGCCCTCCTCTATTTATACATCAAGCAGAGGAGGAACAAGCCACACACCCTCACCCCACGACTGTCAGTCAAAGACTGACATATTAATCTTGAGGTTCTGAGGGGTTAAAGGCGGAGACTCGTTTCGTCTGAGTCTTTATCTTAGCTGAAAAAATAAATTGTACTGTAACTGAATTAGACCGCGTAGCTGTAAGCATTGTGTTGTGTTGCTGTCAGAACTACTTTGTCCGTGGAGTTGTAAACTTTGTACCAGTCTCTACGGTGCTACTTGTACGCACTAGCGTGCATACATATTACTCTTGAAGTTCTAAATGATTATTAGCGGAGATCCGTTTCGTCTAAACGTTTTTTTTTTGCACATCAGCGTGCGTCTGACACGAGTGAAATTTTCAAATTGTTTTGGTTCTGACAAGGTTGTTTTTCTCGCACACAGAGGTGTGCGAGCCTACTCGAATCCATGATCATCGAGCCATAGGGGGAGCCTGTTATGACTCGCGTTGAGGCTCCGGTGGAAATGAGCCTTAAATCAAACCAAAATCGATCATTTCGTAACTTGATAACCTATTCGCTGTTAGTCAATTCCTGAGTTTAGGCCAACAGAACGCACTGCGTCCGGAGGAGTTGTTACTTTTCAACCGAGTTGTTCACATTTGTCGATGACAGCTACCGTCACACCTCTAACTAATGTTCACTTCTAAAAAATCGTCAACATATAGTTAAAGAAATTAAATTAAAATCTGTCCTTTAGCCCTGTACCTACGGAATAAAAAAGTGCCGCGGAAAAAGAACTTTCAAACACTAGGTGAAGTGGATCGCTGATCGGTGTCACCAAGTCATTTTTTTTTATTTTCCATTTAAAATGACAGCATCCGTGAAGACCATTTAATAGATGAAACATGAATATGTACAATAATGCCAAGAAGCAATTCACAAACGATTCCATTCTAATTGTATTGTAACGTCGCTCACTTACGGTAGTCTTCACTTAGCTACTATCTTAAAACAATCGTACGTTTACTTTGCCCTCTGTTCTAGAAGCAAACACGGCCAAAATTGACACACCACAAACACACTGCCCACCAACCTCACACGGCCATCCTATGGTCTGAATGAAAAGAAGTTAACCTTACGCCCACTGGTGTGCGCCATGGACATTTGTTAGGCATTCAACACAGTCCCAAGACACGTCCTAAAAAACAAATCTCTGAACACACATGTCCATCCAAATGGCACGGAGTGGCTTGATAATGTCCTCTTCTTAGGCCTGCGCTCACAGTACACAATATAACAATGAGGAACATGGCTCATTGCAATAGCAGCGAGCTTGTGTGGCGTGAGAGCAGCTCCAAACCTTTATTAAAGTTCCATTGCTCATGTGTTGTCACCCAAACCCCTGAGGAATCACATTATAAGGATTGTTGAAGGTATGATGGAACTGATGTTGATTTGATTGAGGGACTTTGATTTGATTGCAGAAGACCTACCGTCACACAGCTGGTCCCCATCAGTCGTCACGCTAAGAAAGTCAACAACAAACTTAGGCATTCGTTTAGTGAGAATCGTGCATTTGATGACTTGGCAATTCAATAAGTATTATTTTTCTAATAAGAATAATAAAGTTTATTGCAGACAAAATAAGACACATTTTGGATAAAAGTATGATAAATTGTCAGCAAGCCCCTTAGGCAGCTCGGAAAAAGCTAATTAAACCGGAAAAAAACTAATCGGTCAAAAAAAGCGCAAAAAAAGCTAATCTACTCCAAAGTGCAATGAGAAACTTTCATCTGATTACAACTTCTCTAAATGAATACGACGCAACTTTTGCTAGAAAGGGAGACTTTGGCAACGTATTCCATCCGTTCGGCCTAGGACCGGAGTGACATCAGAGAGCAGCATCCTTTAGAAATACCTAAAGGTTCATCTAATTCCAGTAGCAAAATAGTTTTCTACGTCACTTGTGTCTGGGAGGCTAGTTTGCGACTACTTTCACTTAGTCGGCCTAACGTGGGACGAATACGGAAACAACCGTACTTTTTGGGCCTCCACCCGAGGAAGCTATAAAAGTGACCGGGACCATTAATATAAAAAAATGCTTTCTTTCCAGTAAAAATTATCTGACTTGGAAAATATCAAACACATGTAATGATAATTTATTTAAAAATTTGTATAAAAATCTAAAGGTGGATTTAAGATTAAGAGCTCATAAACACCGGAGCCTCCGCGAGTCATCGCGCGCTCCCCTTGGAGCCCGAAGATCATCGAGTCTGGTGGGTTAGAACACCTTCATGTGCCAAAACAGGGACTATATCCGAGTAAAACTAAACATAAATTTTTATTGGGGTGCATTTGCATGCTGGTAAGCACAGGAACGGGAAGGGTTTAAACGCAGTCACATAAACAAATTATTGTCTCTTTGCATTGTGGGGTGGATTTGATTTGAGCCTCATTTCCACATGAGCCTCAACGTTATTCATAATAGGCTCCCCAGTAGGGCGCTTGTGGGGTGGAGAGACCATCTCGCCTGCACCGATATTAGGCATTTTACATTGCTTCCTCTAGTCCGGATCTTTACCGAAAGGTATTAGCCTTTTCCGTTACGTCAGGTCAGTGAGAGAGCTCATCAGTTTGCACTGGGGTTTAACAAAATCCGATTGAATTAAATGCATGCCCATAAATACATTTGAACGGAATTTATACATGATCAAAACTTTAATGTAATATTTTCGTAACTATTAAAATTTCAAACAAATAATTACCACTATATAAAAAAGCTAATGTCGTTTAAAAATGTCCGTTTATTGCCTGGGTGTGAGCCAGGACGTTCAGAGCCATTCCCAACTTTAAAATAAATTGGTTCCAACTGAACGGTATAACTTGTTTAACACAAGTCAAGCACTATCAGCCTTGGAACACACAGCGACTACGCGTTTTATCACAGTATATTTTACACATAAAGATAAAGGGTTTTAGCATGCGATTCACCTGTTACCGGGACTCGAACGAGGGTCATCGAAATCAAGACACGAACTCTGTCAATGAGCTACGAAGAATAGTTAAAGGGATAAGGCTTACAATGGAATTGTTCATTCCGACCTTAAACAATTGTATCGTATAACAGCTTATACTTTTAGCCGTGATTTGGTGCTCATTGACAGATTTGATTTGAGCCTCATTTGCACCGGAGCCTCAACGCGAGTCATAATAGGCTCCCCCGTAGGCTCCCCCGTAGGACGTGATCGTCACTGATTCAGGTGAGTTCGCACGGCCTCGCGTGCGGAAAGATTAATTTTGTCTGGGTAAAATCAAATATATATTTCGATTGGGGCACATTAGCATACTAGGGCGTACGTAACGGAGAGTTAACGTGTATCTACGTAAATTCATCATCTCTCTGCGTAGTGAGGCTGAGAGACCACCTCACTTTCACAGGTGTTTGGGGCTTAGACAGCTTTGTATAGTCCTGTGTGCTTTCCGATAGCGATAAGCTCTTTTCGGTATGTTGGGTCAGTGAGTAGGCTTTGTAGGTTGCACAAGTATCGAAGAAAGCTCGTCGGGCTATCCACAGGTCATGTCACGTGACATCCCCAGGTCGTACCAGGTGACATCCCCAGGTCATACCAGGTGACATCCTCAGGTCATTCCAGGTGACATCCTCAGGTCATACCTTGTGACATCCTCAGGTCATGCCAGGTGACATCCTCAGGTCATGCGTGACAGACATCCTCAGGTCCTGCCAGGTGATATCCTCAGGTCATGCCCGGTGGCATCTTCAGGTCATGCCTGGTGACATCCCCAGGTCATGCCAGGTGACATCCTCAGGTCATGCCAGGTGACATCCTCAGGTCATGCCAGGTGACATCCCCAGGACATGCCAGGCGAGTAGGTTTAACGCAGATTCCGGGTAGGTTTAACGTAGATACCGAGTATGTTTAACGTAGATACC
>SDVV010023397.1:0-12765 GCA_016164225.1 Gammarus roeselii | reverse complement strand
GGTTAAGTTGTAATGGCCAACCGAAGCCTTTAACGATCAAACATTTCACCAATTGTTGGTTAAGTTGTAATTGCCAATCGAAGCCTTTAACGATCAAACATTTCACCAATTGTTGGTTAAGTTGTAATTGCCAACCGAAGCCTTTAACGATCAAACATTTCACCAATTGTTGGTTAAGTTGTAATTGCCAATCGAAGCCTTTAACGATCAAACATTTCACCAATTGTTGGTCAAGTTGTAATTGCCAACCGAAGCCTTTAACGATCAAACATTTCACCAATTGTTGATTAAGTTGTAATGGCCAACCGAAGCCTTTAACGATCAAACATTTCACCAATTGTTGATTAAGTTATAATTCTGTGCTCGTCAGTAGCGCCCCGCTGAGTGCGGAGAAGCGACCTTGATTATAGAAGGCACCTGAAGAGCCTGCATTCAATGGAATTACCATCCTAATCAGAGTCTTTTTAACTTGTCTGACAAACTATCAGTTGGAACCCTACATGTGATGACAAAATTAGAGAAACTCAATTACCTAGTTCAATGACTCATTTCAATTAGGCAATGAAAGACTTCATCTTGAATTAAAATATTTCCTACCCAACTGCCAGACACAGCAAGTCAAAGAAAATCAGATTTCTATCAATGACTCGTGGGTTTAATGGCAACTCCACCAGCTGAACAAACACCAGCTGGACAACCTACTAGAAGTCAGAAACAAAACGAGCTCTTTCACCACGCAAGGTCATAGGATCTAAGACCAGTCATCATGGAGGTTCTTGGGAAGGAATCCTTGTATCTTCATTAAGACATGCGATTCAGACTTTACTTTTAACCGTGGTCATGTTTGGGGAAAACTCACTCGTCACCGTGGAGGTTCGTGGGCAGGACTCGACGTGTCTCCGTCACGATTCACAAGCCAGACTTACCGTAAATGCGTGATTGTGTTTTTAAAACCTACCCTGTCATCGTGGAGCTCCATCTTGAACTTGTCAAAGTAGAGCCACTTGGCGGCCTCCTTGGGTTCCAGGTCGTGGTAGTGGTCGCGGGCGCTGAAGCCAAGGGAATGGAATCTATTGTCGGGGGTAAGCAAAACGATGGTCGGCGTTTTCTGGTTCTGCACCCCTGGGTCACCCCCTGTGGAATGAAGGAGGTGGAGAGAGTATCGCTTAGAGCGTGTAATTTGGAAGGAGTATATAATTGTAAGCATCTCTATCTATTGGAACGATAGTTATGAAGAGGGAAGAAGTTCTTACACGGGATAATCTTCTGTCCTTTTAGGAATTGGACAGGATTTGAAATTTCTGGTATACTTAAAATAATAAGTGGTATGAGATGGGCGATACATACATGTATTAACACGAAATTCGTCGTAATTTTTCCAATGAATACAACAGCAAAACTGTATAATTGCATGAGAATCGTTTCAAGATTGTTACTTGCTACCTAAGATATGTCATGTCTCTGAGTCACCTTTCATTTGTTGCGCGGCTTCTAAGTGTTTGCGGTGAATGACTCATTCCAAACAAAAGACGCTAGCCTAAATATTCACACCCGCATCTGAAGTCTTGCCCTGAAAACATTAAATTCGTTCACGTGACTAGACACGTCACTTTACATTGCGTCTCTGTAGTGTACTTCCGTGGCCGACTGCGGCCAAAAGTTGGTTGAGACGCGGCGGCGTACACGAGTCAGTGCGTCTGCATCCACAGTTTCGGATGCCGTTTCCGGACATCCGATGTATCGACTGGTAAAATTATCAATAGGTCATCACGTCAAATTTTCATACTCCAACAGACTCAACCGCCGCATGGGTTCTACCACAGAAAGTTATATACTGATAGAGCAATATTTATAAGATATACGCAAACGTTTAATTTTATTGAAAGAGAACCTCGGTGAAATCAGAACCAAAATTCCCGACTTATGCTCTTGTTCACCGGTCTAGTGGCCCGATGCCGACAACAATGTTCCTGTTCACCGCTCTAATGACCCGATGTCGACGACAATGCTCCTGTTCACCGCTCTAATGACCCGATGTCGACGACAATGCTCCTGTTCACCGGTCTAGAGGCCAAATGTCGACGGCAATTCATTGCTGACTTGCAACAATGTCACACTGAAAACCAGCATTCAATAATTCTATATTTTAAAAGACGTCACGTCAAGAGTGGGTATCCAATCAATTTAGTTTGACATGACAAATCGTGACAATAAATGTTACAAACAAATTTTCTTTGCAATTCTACCGAATGTCAATAGATAAATAGCGAATACATGTACGTTCATGCGGTCACTATATGTTTCACCAACGTACATAAGAAATGCCTAAATCATTAACCATAAATCATTAAACAATTTGAGTGATCAGGCTCATAGTGTTTGAAATTGTATTCACAACTTTATACTCATACTTGATCAAATTTAACTCACGCTACACATCGTTTCAATCATTCATTATACATACATACATGACAATCATTCATTATACATACATACATGACAAATATAGAACAGTGCGGGATTCATTATTTCTATCGCAAGAATCGATCATTTAATCTGGCAGCAGATGGCGCTCGGTAGAACGACAAAAACACAGATAAGATACACAAGCGTGTTAACGCTTACACAAACGCTTGTGTGTGCGCACAGTGCGCTGTGTGCACACAATACAGTGCGTGCACCCAATCGTGATGATACTTTCCAGGAGAAATCTGTTTACACAACCCGATGAAAGTGGGAAAAGATATAATCATGAAAGTGGACACGAGAGAACAAAGTTCCCGGGACATGCAGTCATTGTTAATAATATTACCATTAACAGCTTTAGAAACATCGACTCTGAATACAATGTTTACGGTGTAGTATTTATAGCAGATATAATGCAGCGCATGCTTAATTCCCTTTATGTTCTACTATGGAAAGAACTTTGTTCTAACTTAGCAGACTATGCAGCAGAACCAGCTGGCTTCTCTGATCATTTTTTGTTCACTATTCAACTATCATGACCGTTCAAGTTTACAGGAAGTTGACATTAGGGCGGTCAGCAAACTTTTTAATAATTCAATCACATGAGACGGTTAGAAAACTTTTTAATAACTTAATCACATAAACTGATTGTGAACCCTCCACGCAGACTAGAGCAGTAACGTTCTTCAATCTACGTTTTCTCAAAAAAGATAACATCTGCCTTCAGCAGAAATGGAGGCATCTTCTCCAAAATGCTTCTACAGGCAAACCAAGATCTGTTTCTGAGACTGCAACATCAACAGGCTGTCCGGAATCCTCTTGAATGCTCTAGTTCAATAAGTCAACGTTCGTGGGCTCGAGGGGGTAATAAGTCTTTTTTTAACTAATTTCGTAGATTATCTCATATCTTCTTGTAGCATTTGAGTTTTCAATAGAAACTTTCTTGTTCATTTTACTAGTCAAAATATACAGCACGGGAATGAACTTTGCTGACGAGCACAGTAATTTTGTTGATTTTCAGTTTAATGTCATTGTTCTTACTGTCATTGTTGTTACTGTCATTGTTGTTACTGTCATTGTTGTTACTGTCATTGTTGTTACTGTCATTGTTGTTACTGTCATTGTTGTTACTGTCATTGTTGTTACTGTCATTGTTGTTACTGTCATTGTTGTTACTGCCATTGTTGTTACTGTCATTGTTGTTACTGTCATTGTTGTTACTGTCATTGTTGTTACTGTCATTGTTGTTACTGTCATTGTTGTTACTGTCATTGTTGTTACTGTCATTGTTTAATGTCATTGTTGTTACTGAAACATGGCTTACAAGAGGCAATAATCATTGTTTAGCATTGATGATGACGACAGCATCAGCAATATAGGAACAGGTTTAGTGGTGGATTCACGGTTTATTCTTCAGAAAATCGTAAATTTAAAACAATTTGAAGGTTAAAGAGCCACCACTGTTTTTTTTCTACTTATTAGAACTCGTATATAGTTTCTTAATCGCAACTTTTGTGTAGCATGTGTATACAGACCACCGTGTTGCTGCATTCAAACTTTATCGAGACTTCCTTTTGTAAGGTTTTCCTCACTTTCCCAGTTAACACATTATTTTGGGTGGCGATTTCAACACTAATTTATTCAATCCACTTACCTTCCCCAAATTTATACATTTTTGAACCAGTTGGCAGGCACTGCTTCTTTTCAGCGGTAGTCGATCCTACTAGGTTCTCCCCTGATAGCGGTAGTCGATCCTACTAGGTTCTCCCCTGATAGCCCATTTCCTAGGTTTCCTTTGCTTGATCAAGCTTGCTCTAACTCTTCCTGCAGCGATGGCCGCCTACCGCTTGAAGTACGATTTGTCCAATCAGTTCCCTTATTTTTTAATCGTCTGTTTCAAAATGCCTGCAATGGTCTCATTCATTTTTCTAGACCATTTGATGGGGATAACAGCGCGGAGGATTTTATTGGAAAGGTTTTGCGTTTATGTACCACTGAAATTTGTCCGCACCAACACCTTTGTGATGCGCAAACACTTCAATGGATACACTCTATGGATTGCCGCACCAACACCTTTGTGATGCGCAAACACTTCAATGGATACACTCTATGGATTGCCGCACCAACACTTTTGTGATGCGCAAACACTTCAATGGATACACTCTGTGGATTGCCGCACCAACACTTTTGTGATGCGCAAACACTTCAATGGATACACTCTATGGATTGTATTTTGACTGTTTTCTTCTTTGTAATGTGAGAGTCAGTAAGGGGAAAGGATCCTTCGTGGCTCACTCCTAACTTGAAATATGTTATGTAAGAAAACTCATAGAAAACGTTAAATCGGGGTTTTAATTACCACCAGATCAAGTAATATTCATCGCTATATGTTAAAATACGTGTTGAAAAGTGTAAACATTTGTATCTTGGAAATAAACTTTTCAAAGCACGTAATGATTGAAGAAAAAACACGGTCTATTCCTAATGAAATGTGAGATCATATGGAAAAATTAGTAATATGTCACTTAATATTAATGTTAATCTATTCCTTGATCAACACTCAGCAAACCACTTGAACTCGTCCGTCACATCCTTCGCAATAGAGCAAGTTAGAAATCGCCCCCAAGGGTTCTTAATCCCAGGTAATATGCAATTAAATGATAACGTGTTCATTCCCTCACAACCAATATAAATGAAATAAATAAACCTTATAAGGAATTGTAGAGTAAAGGATATAATCGAGATGTAATTCAACCCAAAAACCAACTCTAGGCAAGTCATGTAATTTCTTATTTTCTCTGCCATGTCTTTAACAGAATTATAAAATTGTGTGTTTATCCCAACGTTCTCCAATTCGGTGACCGGCAGTGCTTCCAACTATCGTCCAAGTTCGCATCTGACTATTTGTTGACAAATTATTTGAAAAGGAAATCCATGCTAGATTGAAAACGTTTTAATTGCAAATTATGTTATGTGTAATGACCAATTCGGTGTCCGTAAAAACTCTAATACAACCTAAGCAAATGTCCCTGCATCCAGTATCTAATACAACTTAAGCAACTGTCCCTGCATCTAGCATCTGTCCTGCTTCAATCAATTGCATGATACAAGTTATGGCGTTCAACAATTCCTAGACTTGCATAAGGTATTTGGTACAATTGGCATGAATATTTGTTAACAAAGTTGTAGCCCACTTAGGGATCAGTATGTACTCTGCAAAGACAACCAGCCTGACGTGTGGCCAATTACAGTTGGTGTTCCACAAGGATCAGTCTTTGCCCTCTTCTTGAGTTATTTTAGGTATGATATATCATCAATTGGACCTAACAGTGTTTTATTCACTGATGTTGCTGTCTTCCAAGTAATGTTGTTGTTATTGAATCGTCTCTGAGAACTTTTCTTGTGGTTAACAGTTATTATCGACTTATTGCTCGTGCTTTTCTCGTGGTTAACAGTTATTATCGACTTATTGCTCGTGCTTTTCTCGTGGTTAACAGTTATTATCGACTTATTGCTCGTGCTTTTCTCGTGGTTAACAGTTATTATCGAGTTATTGCTTGTGCTTTTCTCGTGGTTAACAGTTATTATCGACTTATTGCTCGTGCTTTTCTCGTGGTTAACAGTTATTATCGACTTATTGCTCGTGGAAGTAAGACGAAAGGGATGCTTGTTACTCCTCAACATCACCCCCGACTGCCAAAAGATTTGTTCAACGGCAATGTATACAAAGTAGTGTCTCAATAGGAGTATAAGAATGGGTGTCTCAATGGGTGTCTCAATGGGAGTAAAGGAATGGGTGTCTCAATTGGTGTCTCAATGGGAGTACAGGAATGGGTGTCACAATAGGAGTATAGGAATGGGTGTTTCAATTGGTGTCTCAATGGGAGTATAGGAATGGGTGTTACAATAGGAGTATAGGAAGGGGGTGTCTCAATTGGTGTCTCAATGGGAGTATAGGAATGGGTGTCTCAATTGGTATCTCAATGGGAGTATAGAAATGGGTGTCTCAATTGGTGTCTCAATGGGAGTATAGGAATAGGTGTCTCAATTTGTGTCTCAATAGGTGTATAGGAATGGGCGTCTCAAATCAAGGTTCTTGGCTGGATCCTATACGATAAGCTGACAATGGATTTTAAATTGATCAGGTCTGTCAGAGGAGTAAAAGTGTTAGGGATCGTATGTGAACTACCTTAGCACCGATGCTCTGCTATCATCATATGATTCATTACAATCAATCAGAATCTTGGGAAGGGCTCCAAAAACTAAAAGTAATTTAGAAGTAAGCCTCAATAATTTCTTCGCGTAACTACGAGTTGAATTTAATAAAAATAATATACTTGTCACACGGGCCATTAATATGTAAGAAAACATGTTTATAATGTAACGTGATGTTGTCTACCCCATTTTCTTACATTGTTTTTTGGTTTCTCCATGCACGATCGATTGTTATGATGCTTCATCCACGTTCATTCAGACGTTCGAACCCCTGCAAATAAATTATAGGAGAAACACCCGAATGAATCTACCCTATATGATAGGTAATGTTGAGAGAAATTTCACTGTTTTCCAATGAAGTTTAACATCAAATTCATTTCCTGGCTGTCTATTAAATCTCATGCTCCGACTATGCTTTCAAAGCAAAATTCTAGAAGTTTGTTTTGACGGGTTATTAATAACTGACGTAGTTTCCAATTCAGGTCTTGTTGACTTTAATAATACATGTTTTTTAATCGTTGCCACTGTCGTTATATTGTACTTGTCCTACAAGCTTTTTGAACCTATGTTGGTCACAAAATGTGTTAATTATGTTTCCTCCTGTTGTATTACGCGACATGTGACGAAACTGTTTCTTTTCGTCGTGAATGCATAATGGACAAATAAACAAATTTAAAGTAACCCACACCATACCAAAAGTTACCCATTGCTGGAGAAAAATTAGGAAATATGTTGATGTCGACTTGCAGGCAAGGGATCCGAATATTTGAAAACTTGAATGCTTTTCCTTGGCATTTATTACTCGATGTTACAGTCGTTGTTTCAGAGGATGAGGCAGACGATGTTATTGACGACGTATCAGACAATGTTTCAGACGACATGACAGAAGATGCTGCAGACCGATGGACAAGCGAGGCTGCAAAAAACATGGCAAACGAAATGGCAGACTACAGAACAGGCGAGGCTGCAAAAAACATGGCAAACAAAATGGCTGGCAGACTACAGAACAGGCGAGGCGACTAACAACATGACAGAAGATTGTAGCAGACGACATGACAGGCGCGGTTAGAAACAACATGGCAGACGACGTGGCAGGCAACGTGACAGACGATGTTGCAGAATACGTGTTTGAGTTTGTTACAGGCGACGTGACACTCGCCGGCGTGACAGGCGCTTCGTCACCGCCATTGTTACGACACATCAAAGCGCGCCCTGCGACACACGCCGCCAGAGGAAGGATTGCTGGTGTTGGAGTGTTTTGGTGTTAGTGTTGGAATGTTTTAGGTCTAGTGATGTGATGTTTGAGTGCTGATGTTAGTGCGTTCGGTGCTGGTGTTGAAAGGCTTTATTGCTTGTGTATGTGTTTCAGGGGTGATGTCTTGGTGCAAATGTTGGTGTGTTTCGGTGCTGGTGTTGGAAGGCTTCGTTGCTGGCGTTCGAGTTACGGTGCGTTGTTCTCTGAGATGATCATTTCTGGCAGCTGTACTCTTTACCCCCATTAAACTGACCATTTCCTTTGAAGGGATAACCCTGCAGGCGCTGCCACACGCTTCGTTAAGTCTTGGGCAACTCTGGATGGCTCCGAAGATCCTGAGCGGTAATGTTGTAGGAAATAATAGCTTGTTTAGTAATATATACATTTTATATTCAGCAAAAATGCTTCCCGTAAAAGCCACTCTATCATTTTATTGAAAATGTTTACTCAAATGTGGTGATGATGAAGAAATAGTTTTGAGTTTACGATGAAAATTGACCGACGAGACCTAATTAGTCACGTTAAATCTCCTTTCTGACCGGACAGAAGCAAATAATTTCTGAGGCATATTTTCCATCGATGTTTTAAAGGCCGATACTCGGCCGACCTTTGTTTCGTAATTGTGGCTCTGCAAATGTGCTAATAGTTTTAAACGATGCTTGGAGGCAATTACAATATGTTTCATGGTGGTACATAATAGGAGGCACTCACCATGTGTTTCATGGTGGTACATAATAGGAGGCACTCACCACGTGTTTCATGGTGGTACATAATAGGAGGCACTCACCATGTGTTTCATGGTGGTACATAATAGGAGGCACTCACCATGTGTTCCATGGTGGTACATTTGTAAATGAATAAACAATTCTGAATCTAAAATAAAAATCAACGGTTGAGGTAACCATAGACTTACAATTTGCCTTCTAAAATGCCTAAATATTTAAACGACCTCAGACCCGTTGCAATTAGCTATCACATAAAACAAGAATCTCGTGCAGTTTTACCTTTCAAGGAAATGTATGAAGAATTTACCGAAAAATATACACTCAAAAAGTTCAACTCGAGTATAACTTTCCCTCCCTCAGGACCTCCTTTCAGGACCTGCGGAGTGTGACGAGGACGCGGATCCGCGCACCACCAAATACGCATTGCTGATCCTACTCATTTTGACTCTGCGAATTTTGAGGAATTAAATGTACTAAATTTCAGATGATGTGATTGTCGAAAGAATATTGGGTGTTTTTAACCGAAGCTCTCGAAAACACTTGAGCCAAAAATTGCATTTGTCGAGTTAACTGAGAGACCACATGGCTCAACTCTGGCTGGTGAGCCATGGCTCCGTCTGGTGAGACATGGCTCCGTCTGGTGAGCCATGGCTCCATCTGGTGAGCCATGGCTCTGTCTGGTGAGCCATGGCTCCGTCTGGTGAGACATGGCTCCGTCTGGTGAGACATGGCTCCGTCTGGTGAGTCATGGCTCCATCTGGTGAGCCATGGCTTCGTCTGGTGAGCCATGGCTCCGTCTGGTGAGACATGGCTCTACTCCGTCTGGTGAGCCAGGCTCCGTCTGGTGAGACATAAGACGCTATCTTAGTCGTTCTACTTCAGAACTTACCTCCTTCTATTAAAAGGCAACCCAGTTTGGGCCAAAAGGCCTGTTGTTGTCTTCATACACTTGTAAACACTTGTAAACATGGCTCCGTCTGGTGAGCCATGGCTCCGTCTGGTGAGACATGGCTCCATCTGGTGAGACATGGCTCAGCTCTGTCTGGTGAGCCATGGCTCCGTCTGGTGAGCCATGGCTCCATCTGGTGAGACATGGCTCAACTCCGTCTGGTGAGCTATCGCTCCGTCTGGTGAGCCATGGCTCAACTCCGTCTGGTGAGTCATGGCTCCGTCTGGTGAGCCATGGCTCCGTCTGGTGAGACATGGCTCCGTCTGGTGAGACATGGCTCCGTCTGGTGAGCCATGGCTTCGTCTGGTGAGCCATGGCTCCGTCTGGTGAGACATGGCTCCGTCTGGTGAGACATGGCTCCGTCTGGTGAGCCATGGCTCCGTCTGGTGAGACATGAGCCAATCGCTACCAGATTAATTGAGCTGCCCAAATTGGATGAATGATTTGTGTTTACGACATCAATCCTCTCCATCTAACAGATAATGCAATGATGTTATACCCTTTGCTGATGATTCAACTGCACTGGTGGAGGGGGAGCAGCTTGATGACCTTTGCCCTACTGTTAACTGAGAACTTTAGAAGATTGATCAGTGTTTTTTTGCAATAAACTATCCTTAGACATTTCTAAGACCTCATACATGATTATAACTAACAAATCTCACAACATTGGCACCCCCTGAGCAATAAGAAATGTTAATGTCTCTATTGCAGAGACGGCCAAGTTTCTGGGTGTAATTGTGGATCGGAGAATCTCCTTCTCTTATCAGATTGATCATAACAGGCAGAAGATATTGAAATCATGTGGTATCTTAAGAAAGTTGTCACCCCTCGTCCCTGCGATTGTTCTGCGTTTACTCTATTTGTCTCTTGTGTACCCTTATTTACTCTACGGTATTGAGGTTTGGGACGCCTCTGCCAAAACTAAACTAAATAGACTATGCTCAATTCAAAACAAATGTGTACGGCTTGTCTTATGGGATTTTAATAGTCCTGTTGAGGAAGTTTATTAAAAGCTCCATTTATTCATTTTAAGTGATATCTATAGATTTTTTGTGCTGGTAATTTTTTTTCAGTACTACGTTCATGGAACCAATAGTTTGTTTGCTGATAAAATATGTCAAAATAAAATAGTTAATGATTACAATACTCGATTTAGTTGCTTAAATAATCTAAATTGTCCAGCGGTTAATGTCTCTAGGTTCTGTGCCTCGTTTGTACATCGAGGGAGTAAAGTTTTGGAACAATATCCCATTCGAACTTGAACAGTCACATGATGTCCTGCAATTTAAACGTAGGTGAAAATATCTGATGTTGTCGTAAGGGTGTCTTTAGCATGACTAACTATGATCATTTTTTTAGATTACAGTTTTTTGTTCAATTACCTACAAAGTTTTTATTTAGTATGTCCTGTATCAACTCTTAATTAGCACTGTCAGATCTATTTTTACCTTACCATGACTTTTATTTTACTCATTTTTTTTGTTTTTATTTAACTCTTATATGCGTGTTTCTCCTTTTTATGAAATGCTTCTGATGCTGACTTGTTCCTACTTCCTCATGCCCAAATAGTCTTCGATCAGTCTAAAGGCTTAGAACCAACCTGTTCTTTGCTGGTCTCAGTTGTCTTCAGTTTCTGGCGTCCTCCATGTATAACGGAATTGATTTTAATATAAATTATTAGTATTATTATAAATAGGCAACTCAATAAATTAGAAATTATGCATTTAATTAGACCGCAAATAGATAAATGTCATTATATAGGGCTCCGTGGTGTATGGATCCAGGGCCGGTGTGTCTCTGCTCTGGGAGGCAAAGATAGCAATCAGACGCTCTCACGAGCGAGGGGCTTTCATCACAGAGTATCCACAGCACCCTAAGGGTCTGGCCCCCAGGATCGCCCGCGGGATGGAAAGGAAGAGTTGGCACACTGCGATGGCGGTGCGATGGAGTGAGGGTGTATGGGTTGGATTGCTCTGATGTAGAGAATGTAATTTGCTGGTATATAGAACAGCAAATACCCGCTCAGACACGAGTCAGTAATTACGACTACACTGGGCGTACGTTGGGGGAAAAGGACGTGTATAAGAAGCATGAATCCACAAAACGAGGAAAAAATATAAAAATGAGGCCACCATTGGCTATTTCTGACCTGTATCCTAAGTGTCCTTTGAAATGCACCTTCAAACGTTTCAGCCTCGTTCCTGGTTGTTATTTTCCCTCAAGCATTCACCGGTTACATCGCGAATGATGTAGTGCGCCTCAAATCATCTAGTGCGCCTCAAATCATCTACAAGGCCACCAACGCCATTTCAATTAATTTTGTCTGCTCAGAGCCCTGGTCTGTGTTCCTCTCCTAGACCACATCAAAACTGCTCCGTCTGCAGTCTGCTCTAGTAACTGCATCCTCCTCCCCTCGACCACATCATAACTGTCCAGTCTGCAGTCTGCTCTAGTAACTGCATCCTTCCTCCCCTCGACCACATCATAACTGTCCAGTCTGCAGTCTGCTCTAGTAACTGCATCCTTCCTCCCCTCGACCACATCATAACTGTTCAGTCTGCCGTCTGCTCTAGTAACTGCATCCTTCCTCCCCTCGACCACATCATAACTGTTCAGTCTACAGTCAGCTCTAGTAACTGCATCCTTCCTCCCCTCGACCACATCATAACTGTCCAGTCTACAGTCTGCTCTAGTAACTGCATCCTTCCTCCCCTCGACCACATCATAACTGTCCAGTCTACAGTCTGCTCTAGTAACTGCATCCTTCCTCCCCTCGACCACATCATAACTGTCCAGTCTACAGTCTGCTCTAGTAACTGCATCCTTCCTCCCCTCGACCACATCATAACTGTTCAGTCTACAGTCTGCTCTAGTAACTGCATCCTTCCTCCCCTAGATTACATCATAACTGTTCAATCTGCAGTCTGCTCTAGTAACTGCATCCTTCCTCCCCTCGACCACATCATAACTGTCCAATCTGCAGTCTGCTCTAGTAACTGCATCCTTCCTCCCCTCGACCAAATCATAACTGTCCAGTCTACAGTCTGCTCTAGTAACTGCATCCTTCCTCCCCTAGATTACATCATAACTGTCCAATCTGCAGTCTGCTCTAGTAACTGCATCCTTCCTCCCCTCGACCACATCATAACTGTCCA
>SDVV010023396.1:0-12765 GCA_016164225.1 Gammarus roeselii | reverse complement strand
CATTCATCACCCTTTTCACCTATCTCCCTTCATCCATCCTCTCCATGTGCCCGAACCATCTCAGTACACGCGAATCCACTCTTTTCTCCAACTTCTTCACCATCCCTGTTCTGATTCGAACCACGTCGTTGGTGATCCGGTCTCTCAGAGTTACTCCAGCCATGCTCCTCAAACACTTCACCTCGAAAACATTCAACCTTCTTCTCTCCTCTGCTCTCACCCCCAAGCCTCAGCTTGTTAGAGTACAGTTGGGACAACAACACCCTCATACAGCCCTCTCTTTGCTTCCATCCCCAACGTCCTACAGCTCACTACACTCTTTATTGCACCCAACACTTTATATCCTTCCTTCACTCGCGCCTTCACTTCAGTTTCCACTAGTTCAGTTTTCTCCACATGGGAGCCCAGATACTTAAAACACTGAACTTCCTCCAAGATCTCTCCATTTAGGGTGTCACTAATTTTGCTCGCAAAGACAGTCCTCGAGCATCTCATTACTTTACTCATACCAACGTTCACTCGAAGCTTCCTCCTCTCACGCACTCTACCAAACTCAGACACTAGCCTACATAGCTTCATCTCTGAATCCGCAACCAGGGCCGTATCATCAGCAAATAGCAACTGGCTCAACTGCCAACTCCGCCCATTCGCTTCCAACAGTTCCAATGATGTAAATGACATCGTCTGTAGAATACCAAAAAATCAAGCGAAAATTGTAATGTTCGCCGATGATGTTCAAATATTGCTTATACGAAAACCGTCAAATATGAATGCGCTGAAAAACAACGCTGAGACAGCTGTAACTAATCTGAAATTTTGGTATAATAAAAATAGACTCAAGCTCAACTCTGAAAAAATAAAATGCATCTTGTTCAGCTCGAACTCGAAAAAAAAGCAGTTACAATGAATTTCTCTATCAGGATAGGCAAATCTGAGATTCCTGTTGACGATAAAATTATAAGTATGGGAGTATGGTTTGATCCTGATCTTTCCTTCAAACACCACGTAACTTCTCTGTGTTCCAAGTTGAATGGAACACTTTTGTTCCTAAACTCCGCAAAAAAATAAAATTGGATTTCAAATCAAGATTACTGATTGTCCACGCTTTAGTATTTTCTCACATTGACAACTGTCTTTCAATTTAGGGGAATGCGCCAAAACTCAATGACAGAAAGTGCAACGTTGTATAAGCGTTGCGGCAAGAATAACAGGCGATGGTAAACACAGAAAACGAGACCACGTATGTCCTCTCCTCAGAAAATTACAGTGGCTCAATAACGACAACAAACTGGCACTCCATTAGTCGATCAGACTTCATAAAGATCTTCTAGAAAAACATTCACCCAGCAGTCAAACGCACATATATTCTCGAGGTGAAAACAACAATCGATTCACAAGAAATAATGATACTCTGCACGGTGAACACAGGAAAACATAAACTGCCGGTCGAACTTTTTCGATCACTGGACCAAAATCCTGGAAAAACCTCCCAACAAGCCTGAAGAATCTTGAATCCAACTCGTCTTTCAAGAATAGACTTAATGAACATCTATTAACCGATCAATTCAAAACCGTAACTTTGCCCACAAACACAAGCTAAATGTATAATACCAGTATCCAGAAAATGCATTCTGTTCCTGAGCATGTCCGAAACCACCACCACCATAACTGTCAACTTTGAGACACCATCTAATCGTTTTTACTCTGACGATACATGTATTTTCTATGTTGCTACCGATCACAATTGTCTTTGCCAATTACCATAAGTGTTAATTAGCGTTCTGTCTTTATCTATGTTTGAAGTGTTTCAGTCGTTTTAGTTTATTGAAAAAACGAACTCAGTCTTTTCGGGGAACGATAGGCAGCTTCTAACTTTGACAAAGGCTAACTCGATTTTGATACATTTTATTGAATTATTTCTAACAACTACCGTACCTTTTTTGATGATACAATCATTGCCTTATCAGGTAATATTTTGCTTTGTCATCTATAACAGAGGTATATTAATCCGATTTGTGTACCCTAGCACTGTATTATTCTGATTGTCAATCGTTTAATCATTATCTAGCGGTCTTGGAGTGTGTATATTGTATAATCAGTTGTTTGGTATGTATTTTATGTGTAACTTTTTTGTATAACTTATGTCGCCTATTCACCCCTTCATTATTAATACAATGGTTTAGACCCATCTTTACAATATGTTGGCGCTTTTCAATTTCCCAACCTTATATTGTATTCATATTTTCTGTTTAATTCATGTCGTCCATGTACATCTTTGTCATCGTACAATAATGTAGACTACTCATTACAATATGTTAGCACATTTTGATGTTCCAACTCCATGTTCTCGGGACTCTAACCACATCCATGCGTGATTTCCCACCCCATGTACTTGTTATTTTCCACACTTATGTATTTTGTTATTTATCCACCCCAAGTGTTTCAAAAAGATCCAAGAAGGCCGCTGTGGCTGAGTGGTTAGCGTATCCGACTGCAGTGGCAGCCTCTGGTGCCGCATGTCACGAGTTCGAGCCTCGGCAGGGACACGGCGGTCTTGCGGCGGGGAGATGGGGCTCCTCACCCCTCTGTGTCTGCCTAACTTAGCCACCCCCCTAGTCTGGGGGAAACCACTGTATGTCTATACATACATACATGCAAGTATTTCTTATTTTTCAACCCCGCGTGTCACTGGTTTTCCCAACGCTATGTATTCGGAATATTTTGTCATGATAGACATTTTTTATATGTGCACAGATGGTACTATCGTAAATAATATTTCGCTTCATGTAATCCGAACCGGCGGCCCCTAGAGATGAGCTGCGACGAATTCAAATTGAACTCTCGTTTTCTTTAATTCAAGTAGCGTAGTTGATAATGAAGTTTCATGTCTTATGTTTAAAAATTTATTTATTCCTTAAAAAAATTAAAACCCATTGCCAGACGATGGGAATAAATGTTCTAATAATAATAACAATAGTGGAGACTGAAGTTATGTTATTCAAGATAAAGTGACTCCTCCCACGTCAATTGTTACACAAATATGAGCTAACTGACTTCCCATCATTACCTCGATAACAAACCATGAACATGATTAGACTGTGTTCATCATGTTGGTTTCTATCTTGTTCGAACAATCTTCCCTGACCTGCCTCACTCGCCCTTGCAAAGTTATCTCTAATTACACGGACGGTTGAAGGGTGAGTAAGCCATTGGGGTTGCGCCCAAATTGGATATCTTGGGAATCTGCCTCAATATAAGGTGCGAAAGTTTCGCTACGGGAATTATGGCCCTCTCCTTTCAGGATCTCGGACATGGTGCGAAGCAGAGGGTCCCGTCCTTCGTCGCATCTTCCAGTTCTTCGATTGTAATTAAGTGTATGTGTACGAACAATAGATGGAAATGGATATTGGAATGTTTCTTATTTCATGTTTGTAATAAATAACTTACATAAAAAAATAATGCTCAAATATACTTAACAGGACAAACGGTGAATAATGACAATATTGGCTGATAACGTCATAAGAATAAGAACATTCTTCTTTGCCTAGCGCTCATCATAATGATAAGAAATTATCATCTATTGAAGGGCACTGTACGTCAACACGTCCAATGATTTGTATAGTTTCTATCATTTGTTGGATAAGAATTAATGGCGGCATTATAAACGGTGTGACGTCATATCTAAAGTTATAATAATTTCTGGAAGAAATTTAGGGCTAACTACGTTTTTCAGCGGGTGAGTGTCTCTAACATCGAATAAACATGAAAAATATTTGAAATTTTTCACTCCAGCTGCTCTTTATCAAGATGCGCTGCTTAAACGCGTTTGAACGTCGACGGCATGACCATGGCTCGACGTCGACGGTCTGCCCGTGGCTCGACGTCGAAGGTGTGCCCGTCGCTCGACGTCAACGGTGTGCCCGTGGCTGATTCGTTGCCTTCCCGAGTGATCAGAATTACGACGGGATGGAGTTTAGGGGCGGTCTTTTTGGCCATTGCAACAAACTCTCTCTTTCTCTGATGTAGCAGAAAAAAGATTATCGAGTCGACGAAGTTGTAGAAACTTGTGCGATATTTCAAAACATGTTTACGGAGCATATCAGGCATATTATTGTTAATTTTTTTCTCTCGAAATGGATCTAGACATGGAAATATATGCCTGATAGTTGAAAAGTTTTTATGAGTGGCTCCTAACTCTGGAAGAATGTTAATATGTGATGTTCCCGATGGTTCGGTAAGTGTTAAGCAAATTACCTGCAAATGTACCCTTTCGACTGTGAAACAATCAGAGATAAAAATCAGAACCAAGTATCAACCGTAATAAGCCAAGTTCATGCCTCATATGCAGTCTTGCAGATGAAACGTCACACACTCAAAGAATTGGACAATGTGGACAATCAAGTTGCATATTCCAACTACTTCTTCCAAATTCATGTACTGGAAATCGGGTATAATATTTTAAATAAATATCTGAATACAGGATCGAACAAACACTGCGGACCACTCACTGCGGGCCACTCACTGCGGGCCACTGACTGCGGGCCACTCACTGCCGGCCACTCGCTGCGGGCCACTCACTGCGGGCCCCTCACTGCGGGCCACTCACTGCGGGCCACCACTGCGGGCCATTCACTGCGGGCCACTCGCTGCGGGCCACTCACTGTGTTCCCCTCACTGCGGGCCACTCACTGCGGGCCACTCACTGCGGGCCACTCACTGCGGGGAACTCACTGCAGGCCACGCACTGCGGGCTACTCACTGCGGGCCACTCAATGAGGGGCACTCACGGGGGGCCACGCACTGAAGGCCACTCACAGCGAGCCGCTCACTGCGGGCCACTCACTGCGGGACACTCACTGCGAGCCCCGCACTGCAGGTCACTAACTGCGGGCCACTCACTGCAGGCCACGCACTGCAGGCCACTCACTGCAGGGCACTAACTGCGGGCCACGCACTGCAGACATCTCACTGCGGGGCACTCACTGCGGGCCACGCACTGCGGGCCAATCACTGCGGGTCATTCACTGCGGGGATACGCACTGCAAGCCACTCTCTGCAAGCTACTCTCTGCAAGCCACTCACTGCGGGCCACTCCCTGCGGGCCACTCAGTGCGGGCCACTCACTGCGGGCCACTCACTTCAGGCCACTCACTGCAAGTCACTCACTGCGAGCCACTCACTGCGGGCCACTCGGTGTGGGCCACTCACTGCGGGCCACTCAGTGCGGGCCACTCACCGTGTCACTTTCATCGGCATTCCCATCTGCCTGAAGACAGCTTCCTTCGTAACAATATTTTAAAATTGTAAGGATTCTGACTTCTGTTCTCAATATTTATCATAAAACCAAAATCCGCAGACATCTTTAAGTTTTGAAGACGACACGAAAACATGCACTAGTTTAATGTTAGGATTTCCTTACAAATACGGAAGGTGCACACTATGATATAATGTGTAGTTCAAATTTTTAATATTAATGTTTTAACAAAATCGTATGCAAGAAGGCGTAACAAATCAGCAACTCTCCTTAAAAAAATCTGCGAAATCAATTATGTAATTTCATTGTTCTACGATAAAGACTGAAACACTTGACATCTTCCATGACATGGGACAAGATGTTGACCTGGTTGGGACAAATCGGTGAAAAATCAGTCGGTCGGACATCAACAAAAAAACTAAAAAAACACGAGAGAAAAATTATTTTTCCTCTCACATTTTTCGTATAACAATTGGTATGCTAGATGAAGATGTTGTTCAAAAAATGGGTTGCATTCCATTAACATCTATCAATTTACTAGTTGCCTTATTCTCCCATACACATTTTTGATGCAGCAGAATCCTCCTCATGACCGAATAAAATCTCCACTGACAACCTAATGATCCACAAAATGAAACTGTCCTGATATGCAAGTCAAGTCGGTTCTCCTCCAAATAGCTAAAATAATAGTTGACCAGTTGTACATTCAATGTAAATTATTTCTCCAAATCCCGTGTTTGCATGACCAGACGATGTAAATTACTGTCGTTATTTGATCTTGTGACCTTCTCTGCAAGTTCAACGACCATGACATCTCTTCACCTGGCGGTGTGCCACCTTCCTAGCGAGTGCGTGTCTAGATATTTTATGGTAAGCACATCATCACTGGGGAATCTTGTTCAAATCTCTCCCCGAGCTAGAGTTTGTGTTCCGGAAAACTATCGATAGAACTTAAGTTCTGGGGTGGAATCTTGTCTCCGTTGCAGGGTGTAGCTTAGAGCCAAAGTTTCTTTGATAGAAATCAAGTATCACCTCATGTGAAAGATCAAGTTACTTCGATCTTTTCTGAAAAGTGATTTCCTCCCACTGGCTTCTATGTTCAATCAAGCAAGTCATAGTGTGTGTTGCATGAAAAGTCTAGTATTTATATAAAATCTAGTTGTGGTTAAAAAAGTGCTTTGACAATAAATGATTTGATTAGAGTTAATGCCCTTGCAATTACCCATCTTTATAACGCTTACATCGTACAGTGCTTGCTGCAGTGCAGTGATTTCCAAATCAGATACAGTGACCTGAGAGCCCAAGCTCCCTTGTAGGGATTCGAGCAAAGTCTGCGAGAAATTTGTTGCTTCCGCTGCAGAGAGGCCAGTCTGCAACCAGACGTCATTAAACGCAGAGCTAGAGAAGCTACTTTCAGAGACAAAATGGATTGTCGGTAAACGCAGAGCTTAAAGAGCTGATTTCAGAAACAAAATAGATTGTCGTTAAACGCAGAGCTTAAAGAGCTGATTTCAGAGACAAAATGGATTGCGGCGTTACTCGTTTAGTGACTTTCTCAGCAAATGTGATGATTGTGAAACATTTGTTGTTTCAAAATATTTGTTTGTGCTCATCGTGATGAAGGACTAAGGAAGAATATGTAAATGAAATAGGTTTAATCCATTTTGTATTTTAAATGCCTCGATTAGTTTTTAGATTTCAAATTGCTCCTCATGATGGAAGCAGCATAGGTACAAGGATCAGTCAGGATATCTTATTTTATCATTATCCTCTTCTCTAAAGCGCTCGTGCGTACAAAATAGTCATTTAAGCACGATTTCGTGAAACTATAAGGCAACTCGTGTCCGTAAAACTACTCGTATGACATTGCGGGGGCATCGGTTGTAATCAAAACCCCATCAAATACATCCACTCGGATATTTTGATAGTTTGCCAGCTAAGCTTATCAACAACATTCGGCGCTAGCATTAACAAATAAATGTATAACATGTGTCATGTAGATATTTTTGATCTGACCCAGTAAACTTCGCGCCGCTACTCAATGTTTCGAACGTCATACAATCAAGTACGAAAAACAATTGTAAAAGAATAGTCAAACAAGGTTTATTGTCATATCAAAAACATATCAACGTACATGAACATAGGATGTTCTTGTGCTGTTTTTTTGCTATTCGCAGGATGATACGGGACTGGTGGCCGATTCAGAGAGGTTATGTACAAGTCAATGTGCGCGAATGTTATGTCATGAGATGTTCCAAGAAGAACAGTGGGAGTGGAATCAGTATCCACCTGAATTGAGAGCTGTTGAATGTTGGACCTTCAATTGTCTCAATGTTTCAAGGCGATAGATGATCCTCCACCTTCAATCGTCTTAATGTTTCAACGCGATAGATGATCCTCCACCTTCAATCGTCTTAATGTTTAAACACGATAGATGATCCTCCACCTTCAATCGTCTTAATGTTTCAACGCGATAGATGATCAGCTACTTTCAATCGTCTTTTTTCCAGTTATAACAGAACTGTTACATGCGAAATTAAATCGTCTATCGAACATTTTAGCTTAAAGCGCGACGGAATATTCGCCCCGAGCGGGGTTCAGCAGAGAGTCATGAAGATGGGTCTTAGACTATGGTTAGGGAGGGGAGGGGCTGGAGTCCTTATGTACGAGTAGCTCAGAATAGATCATCGAAGAGATGGAAGCAGCACCACTGAATCTTCGAAACCGGTATCTGATGGTGGAGTTGATGCAACCATAAATACCAGCTAACGTACGATTATAAATTCTTGAAATTGTGTAATCAAAATGACGATAAATTTTTGTTTATTTAGCTGCTTATGAGAAGCAGATAAGTGAAGAAGCTGCCTACACGGAGTAATAATAACATGCTATCCTTAGCACAATGAAACATTTGAGTTATTTCGGTTAACAGTAATCAATATTTAATGCACAATTAGGTGATATTTTATATTTATTACTGTTTACACAAATATCTTTTCGGCGAGGGTCAACTTAGTATTACCAAAAGAGCGCTATAGAAACAGAAACCTAAATTTTCAATTGTGTTCTATCATGCATTGAAATCATCATATATACAGCAGCAGATGCAAGGCCAACGACCAGACGCACCTCGCACATCTCTCGTGGAGTGCCAAAACTAGCGCTAACGAGTACGACCAGGAGCCATAAGCCCCCACTTCCGGCCTTGAGTGAGATCAAGGATGAATGTCAGCAGCATGGCTGGATAGCTTCAGTGGATTATCCCAGCTTCGTCATAGTTGCCTGGCTCTCCCCCGCCCCCGTCCATGGGGAATATCCATTAGACAGTCGAAGGTGAGAAAACTCATCAGGACTTAATCAAAACTCCTTATTAACTTGTTAGCGTCTGCATAACTAAATGCCCAGTGAGTTTACTAATGTCTGAAGAAATGCATTTCTATGCAGGATGGATGCGCGAGGGCGGCGAAGGTCTGGGGAGCCACCGGCAGGGGTCGACCAAACAAAAGCGAGCGAAACACTTAGCTGATAAAATCTAAGGCAGGGAATCACAGTATGTTCAACTGTATTTCTTATTTAGCGGTGAATAAGAGTGATATAAACAGATGGTTGCACATGCATAATACCGAAATAAAGTTCTGCCACTGTTCGCCCACGCCAGTATCAATCTGTTGTGGGAATGTAACAGATTTCCATACACAGGAGCAGGGCAGGAGCGTTCGAGGGGCTCCAATGACCATACAGAGACGCAGATTGGATGCCCTCAAAACACGTGCTGCTTCAACGGATGCCCGAGATCAACTGGGTATTATCGGCTGGGACACCTCTAATTTTGCCCATCCACCGCCGATCCTCTACCGGTAACAGTCAAATCATGGTGATGAATATTAACTACAATAATATATGAACAATAACCCAAATGAAGGCCTAATACTAGCATGATCAATCATTGTATAAAATAGTTATACGAGTAACACCTATTGGCGTTCAAGAGAAGTGACATTGTGTATCTAAAACTGAACAACCAGTTTGACAATATGCACCGCTAGGAGAATCGGTTATTGCCGCACTCTGTGAGGGCGAGTGCAACCCCTCACAAACTAATATTCTCCACACAATTTTAGCCATTGCACGTTCTCTCTCTACCTCCACACTGATGTCTCTCCTTCCCGATGCCTGTTTAAAGCCATCCATGAATCCATACTTTCTTTAACCCTAGACATGCTCACTCACCTCCGTCTTCATCACCCTTTTCACCAACACCCTTAAATATATCCTCTTTTAATCTTTATGAACCATCCCAGGAGACGTAATTCTATTCTGTCGGTCAATTTTCTCACAATCCCCATTTTATTCGAGCATAGTCGTTGTTGATCTCGTCCATCAACGTCACTTCGGCCATTTCTCTTGAATATTCCCACTCTAGAATATTAGACCTTTCTCTCTCCCCCTTCCTCTTGCTTCTCGTCTCAGCTACTTAGACCAAAGTTTGGACAACGACCCTTGCATCAACCCTTTCTTAGCTTCTATACCCCAGGTCCAGCACCTCATTGCCTCCTGCAATGCACCCAATGCGTTGCAAACTACCTTCCTTCAGCCTACATTTCAGCTTAGTTCCCGCAAGTCCAAGTTCACTTGAGAGGTTAGGCACTTAGAAAACCGAACATCATCAAACAGCTCTCAATTTAGTTGGATACTGATTAAACTCCCATTGTTCTTCTTGTAAACATCTCATGACAGATCATTCGAGTACATTAACTTCTACATAACCTCTCTGAATCGGCCACCAGTCCCGTATCATCCTGCGAATATAAAAAAATCAGCACAAGAACATTCTATGTTCATGTACTTTGATATGTTTTTGATATGACACTCAACTTTATTTTACTATTCCTTTATAATTTGTGGTCGTACTAAATTGTATGACGTTCGAAACATTGAACAGCAACGCGAAGTTTACAGGGTAAGACCAAAAATATATTCAAGAAACATGTTTTTGATTTATTTGTTAATACCAGCGCCGAATGTTGCTGATAAGCTTGGCTGGCAAACTATCAAAATATCCTAGTGGATGTATTTGATAATGTTTTTGATTAAAACTGATGCCCCCACAATGTGATACAAGTAGTTTTACGGACACGAGTTGTCTTGTAGTTTCACGAAATCGTGCTTAAATGACTATTTTGAACGCACGAGCACTTTAGAGAAAAGTATAATAATAAAATAAGCTATATTCATTGATCCTCGGATCTATGCTGCTTCCATCATGAGAAGCAAGTTAAAATCTAGAAAATAATCGAAGCATTTAAAATACGTAATGGATTGAATTTATTTCATTTACATATTCTTCCTTAGTCCTTCATCACGATGAGCACAAACAAATATTTGAAACATAAAAAGTTTCACAATCATCACATTTGCTGAGAAAGTCACTAAACGACTAACGCACTTGAGTCCAAACACTAAAACGGGTTTCAAACTGCTCCAAATTGCTGCGGGTTTTCGCCACAATACATTTTGTCTCTGAAAGTAGCTTCTCTAGCTCTGCGTTTAATGACGTCTGGTTGCAGACTGGCCTCACTGCAGCGGAAGCAACAAATTTCTTGCAGACTTTGTTCGAATCCCTACAAGTGAGCTTGGGCTCTCAGGTCACTGTATCTGATTTGGAAATCACTGCACTGCGCAAGCACTGTACGATGTAAGCGTTATAAAGATGGGTAATTGCAAGGGCATTAACTCTAATCAAATCATTTATTGTCCAAGCACTTTTTTAACCACAACTAGATTTTATATAAATACTAGACTTTTCATGCAACACACACTATGACTTGCTTGATCGAAGTAACTTGATCTTTCACATGTGGTGGTACTTGATTTCTATCAAAGAAACTTTGGCTCTAAGCTACACCCTGCAACGGAGACAAGATTCCACCCCAGAACTTAAGTTCTATCGAAAGTTTTCCGGAACACAAACTCTAGCTCGGGAAGATATTTGAACAAGATTCCCCAGTGATGATGTGCTTATCATAAAATATCTAGACACGCACTCGCTAGGAAGGTGGCACACCACCTGGCGAAGAGATGTCATGGTCGTTGAACTTGCAGAGAGGGTCACAAGATCAAATAACGACAGTAATTTACATCGTCTGGTCATGAAAACACGGGATTTCGAGAAATAATTGACATTGAATGTACAACTGGTCAACTATTATTTTAGCTATTTGGAGGAGAACCGACTTGACTTGCATGTCAGGACAGTTTCATTTTGTGGATCATTAGGTTGCCAGTGGAGATTTTATTCGGTCATGAGGAGGATTCTGCTGCATCAAAAATGTGTATGGGAGAATAAGGCAACTAGTAAATTGATAGATGTTAATGGAATGCAACCCATTTTTTGAACAACATCTTCATCTAGCATACCAATTGTTATACGAAAAATGTGAGAGGAAAAATAATTTTTCTTTCCTGTTTTTTTTAGTTTTTTTGGTTGTTGTCCGACCGACTGATTTTTCACCGATTTGTCCCAACCAGGTCAACATCTTGTCCCATGTCATGAAGATGTCAAGTGTTTCAGTCTTTATCGTAGAACAATAAAATTACATAATAAATTTCGCAGATTTTTTAAATGAGAGTTGCTGATTTGTTACGCCTTCTTGCATACGATTTTGTTAAAACATTAATATTAAAAATTTGAACTACACATTATATCATAGTTTGCATCTTCCTTATTTGTAGGGAAATCCTAACATTAAACTAGTGCATGTTTTCGTGTCGTCTTCAAAACTTAAAGATGTCTGCGGATTTTGGTTTTATGATAAATATTGATAACAGAAGTCAGAATCCTTACAATTTTAAAATATTGTTACGAAGGAAGCTGTCTTCAGGCAGATGGGAATGCTGATGAAAGTGACACGGTGAGTGGCCCGCACTGAGTGGCCCGCAGTGAGTGGCCCGCACCGAGTGGCCCGCAGTGAGTGGCCAGCAGTGGGTGACCTTCAGTGAGTGGCCTGAAGTGAGTGGCCCGCAGTGAGTGGCCCGCACTGAGTGGCCCGCAGGGAGTGGCCCGCGGTGAGTGGCTTGCAGAGAGTGGCCCGCAGAGAGTGGCTTGCAGTGCGTATCAACGCAGTGAATGCCCCGCAGTGATTGGCTCGCAGTGCGTGGCCCGCAGTGAGTGCCCCGCAGTGAGATGCCTGCAGTGCGTGGCCTGCAGTTAGTGCCCCGCAGTGAGTGGCCCGCAGTGCGTGGCCTGCAGTGAGTGGCCCGCAGTTAGTGGCCTGCAGTGCGAGGCCCGCAATGAGTGTCCCGCAGTGAGTGTCCCGCAGTGAGTGGCCCGCAGTGAGTGGCCCGCAGTGAGTGGCTCGCTGTGAGTGGCCTTCAGTGCGTGGCCCCCAGTGAGTGCCCCTCATTGAGTGGCCCGCAGTGAGTAGCCCGCAGTGCGTGGCCTGCAGTGAGTTCCCCGCAGTGAGTGGCCCGCAGTGAGTGGCCCGCAGTGAGTGGCCCGCAGTGAGGGGAAC
>SDVV010023394.1:0-12766 GCA_016164225.1 Gammarus roeselii | reverse complement strand
TATTGCACGCTACTCGGAGCTATTGCACGCTACTCAGAGCTATTGCACGCTACTCAGAGCTATTGCACGCTACTCAGAGCTATTGCACGCTACTCAGAGCTATTGCACGCTACTCAGAGCTATTGCTTGCTACTCGGAGCTATTGCACACTACTCAGAGCTATTGCACGCTACTCAGAGCTATTGCACGCTACTCAGAGCTATTGCACGCTACTCAGAGCTATTGTTTGCTACTCGGAGCTATTGCACGCTACTCAGAGCTATTGCACGCTACTCACAGCTATTGCACGCTACTCAGAGCTATTGTTTGCTACTCAGAGCTACTGTATGTGACGTAAAGCAATTGTATGCGGATGAGAGCTATTGCATGTACTGCAGAACTATTGTATGTGTCGCAAAGCTAGTATGTAACGCCGAACTTTTGTATGTGCTGCACAGCTGTTGTATGTAGTGCAGAGCTATTATATGTTGTTCAGAGCTATTGCATGTCGTGCAGAGCTATTGTATGTAACGCAGAGTTACTGAGTGAAGCGCAGAGCTTTTGCATGCTACTCAGACCTATTGAATGTAGTGCAGAGCTATTGTATGTATTACAGAGCTAAAGTATGCAACACAGAGGTATTGTAGATAGCACAGAACTATGGTTTGTATCTCTAAGCTATTGTATGTAGCGCGTAACTATTGTATTGTTTGTAACGCCAACCAACAAAGCAGAGCTACTGTTGAACGCAAAGTTATTGTATGTAACTAGCTCCTTGAATGTAACTTCAGCCCTTTATATTTAACTGCAGCCCTGTATATGTAACTGCAGCTGTTTATATGAAACTACAGCAATCTGTATGCAACTGTAGCTTTTTGTATACAATTGCAGCCCTCAATATGTGTGTAAGTGCATCCTTTGGTGCGTGACTGCAACCCTGTGTAGATAACTGCAGCCCAGTGTATGTTACTGCAGCCCTTTGTATGTAACTGAAACCCTCTGCATGTAACTGCTGCCCTTTGTATGTATTAGAAGCCGCCCCCTACACCCCCTAAAACTCCACGGCGAAGAATACCCCATTTTTAGGCGAAAAATCCCCTAACGAGTCTTCTTAACTTGAGTCGAAGGCCAATTTTCCGAGTCGTCGAATGCTGGTCAGAGCCCCAACGAACTTCTGGCTAGGTCGAGGAGAGTGGGAGATAAGAGGCTGGGAGATAGGAGGCTGGCAGACGAATGATACTGGATAGGAGAGGAGAGTGGGAGATAGAAGGCTTGGAGACGATGGATACTGGCTAGGAGAGGAGAGTGGGAGATAGGAGGCTGGCAGACGAATGATACTGGCTAGGAGAAGAGAGTGGGAGATAGAAGGCTTGGAGACGATGGATACTGGCTAGGAGAGGAGAGTGGGAGATAGGAGGCTGGGAGACGATGGATACTGGCTAGGAGAGGAGAGTGGGAGATAGGAGGCTGGGAAACCACAGATACTGGCTGGGGAGGAGAAACGAGACAGAGGAGGATGGAAGACGCAGGTTACTGGCTTAGAATGAAGATATGAGAGATAGGAGGGTAGGAGATGCTGGTTGCCGGCTATGAAAGTCAAAGAGAGACGAGGGTCAAAGACACTGAATTCTGGCTAAGAGTCAAGGTATGAGATATAAGAGGATGATTGGCGCTTGGTACTAGCTAGGAGTGGAGAAAGGTAAAATAGGAAGGTGGAAGGCGCTTGGTATGATTTAAATATACAGAGAATGAAGGTGGGTTAAAGGTGTTAGGGTAAAGCTTTTTGCTGTTATCCGAGAAGTTGGAGTCGCTCAGTAGGGAGTGGATGGGACAAGCTTCGAAGCGCCGATCGATGCTTGCTAGGTTACAAGGAGGGAAGGATTGAGACGGTAAGGTGAGGAATGAGGCAACGTGGAGAAGATTGATGCAATGAAATAGGAATGATGGAAGGAGGGAAGGATTGAGGGCCCAGATGATTACTTGGAGTTGAGGAGAGAGGTTATGAGGCGTTGCGGGCTTATGAAGAGCAAAATAATGGAGTAACTACGTCAGTATTTGTGGTGCAGCAAACACTGGATCATACATACTCTATTGGCCTGCCGTGCCCACACGACGGGCCGACGATAGTATACAACACTGTATCATACATACTCTATTGGCCTGCCGTGCCCACACGACGGGCCGACGATAGTATACAATACTGGATCATACATACTCTATTGGCCTGCCGTGCCCACACGACGGGCCGACGATAGTATACAACACTGGATCATACATACTCTATTGGCCTGCCGTGCCCACACGACGGGCCGACGATAGTATACAACACTGGATCATACATACTCTATTGGCCTGCCGTGCCCACACGACGGGCCGACGATAGTATACACAATATATACTCTGGTTTTTTAGTTAGTTGTGGGAACAGTTTTCCATAACAATGAGAACCATCACCTCTAATCTAATCTAGTGTTGCTGGTTGGTGAAATAGTTCTTGATATTCTGAGCAGTTTGCTTATCATTCTCACGTGTCAGCAATTTTGAGTAACTACTTTAAATTATTCTTGATAATCTAAGCGACTTGACTCTAACTGTACTGATTATCTATGTCGCAATGTACCTTTCAAGTAGAGTAGGGGGAAAGTTCAACTATTCTGGTTATTGTCATGCTAATATGTGGCCCCCGCTAATGCCCTAGAGATGTCTCACTGCTGCCAATGGTGCCACGTGCTCCCGCCAACGCCCTAGAGATGTCTCACTGCTGCCAGTGGTGCCACGTGCTCCCGCCAATGCCCTAGAGATGTCTCACTGCTGCCAGTGGGGCCACGTGCTCGCGCCAGCGCCCTAGAGATGTCTCGCTGCTGCCAGTGGGGCCACGTGCTCGCGCCAGCGCCCTAGAGATGTCTCACTGCTGCCAGTGGGGCCACGTGTACCCCATAGTGTTTCAGCTTCGAAGGCCGCTTTCTCAATACCGTCCCCACTCGAATAGGGTATGAACAGGCCTCTGCAGGGGGCACTCGCAATCAAACTTGGCCTCGAGGCATAATGAGTATCTTCGAGAACAATAAATAGCCTCCCGATGCCCTTAGCTTTGAAGACCGTGTCCTCCCACTTAATGTGCTCAGCTCATAGGATCGTGTCCTCCTACTTGACATCCTCAGCTAGTATAGGGCCCTCAACTCAGGGGACCGTTCCTTCCCTCTTACCGTCCACAGCTAAGAGGACCGTGTCTTTCCACTTAACGTCCTCAGCTGAGAGGACAGTATCCTTCCACTTATCGTCCTCAGCTAAGAAACCGTGACATTCCACTTACCATCCACAGCTAAGAGGACCGTGTCCCTCCATTTATCGTCCTCAGCTGAGAGGACCGTGTCCTTCCACTTATCGTCCTCAGCTGAGAGGACCGTGTCCTTCCACTTACCGTCCACAGCTTAGAGGACGTGTCGCCTCACTCAACAACAACAGATTTCTTTGTTTCTTTGCCCGGACCCAAATGTTGTGCTTCTTTTTCCTGTCGTTCTGCAAGACGGCGCCGTCATTTAGGCTCTCAAAAAAATGTACAGCTGCGTTCGCTACAGATCCAGCGTGGTTAGCAATTACTGCTCGAGTGGCTGCCTGCTTCCCCTCACACTCAAAGAGTGGCCTGTAAAGACGGCCGTGTTCTTATTTGTACAATTACATGGTAGGCTTGGCAATAAGGCCAAGAGGGTATTACTTCCTCTGAAAGATCTGCTGCAAATGGTATGGGAAATCTGAACAAAATATAACAATGCAGTTGGACCCTGCATTATTTAACATGGCAGAGCTCTTTATAGGCCCGGCCCCTGACCGTCACAGTCGGTTGCCGTCACAGTGTCATCTTCAACAGCCCGGCATAGGCCAATCACCGCCGCGTCACCAGCCCATCGCAGGCCCGTCACTGTAGTGTTGCCGCCACAGTGCCATCTGGCGGCCTCGAGAGGCTCTGCATCGCAGGCCCGTCACTGTAGTGTTGCCGCCACAGTGCCATCTGGCGGCCTCGAGAGGCTCTGCACCGCAGGCCCGTCAGTGTAGTGTTGCCGCCACAGTGCCATCTCGCGGCCTCGAGAGGCTCTGCATCGCAGGCCCGTCACTGTAGTGTTGCCGCCGCAATGCCATCTGGCGGCCTCGAGAGGCTCTGCATCGCAGGCCCGTCACTGTAATGTTGCCGCCACAGTGCCACAGTTGCCGTCACAGTGCCATCTGGCGGCCTCGAGAGGCTCTGCTTGGAATCAGCGCTTGAATTTCGTGTCGTTTAGTTTTTAGTAGTTCAGCTGAGCAACGTCTTTATGGAGGAGTGGGCGTAAGAAACAGTGCACCGCTTTACTTTGACTTCTTTGGGGCAGTTGTTGTAATTACTTTGTTAGCAAGCGGAGCAGTTATGTGAGCAGCTGCTGCAGCACATAGTAGCAGAGCAGTGGCGTTAGCAGTTGCTGCGGCTGCACATAGTAGCTGAGCAGTTATGTGAACCGCTGCTCTTACACATAGTGAATGTGTGTGTGTCGTTTTCTTCTGGACACTGTGGTAGAGGCAATGTTTTCCCGACAAAAATTGTTGTTGATGGTGATTGCTCTGTATATTTTGTTGGCCGAATTACTGCTAATGTGAATTAGAAGGTTATGAATATTTTTTCAAACGAGTCTCCGAGTTTTATCTCCAGCTTATCTGCTGCTGCTGGCTGTGCCTGCCAAATGTTTGGGGTAACCACGGAACCCTGACAGCAAAAGAGTGTTTCCAGACTCAATCTCACAGAAAAAAAGTTCTATCGCTTAAATTAGTGAAAAGTTATACTCGTGGAGCGAGGGTAAACTTTCCCCGGCTGAAAAAAAGGACCATTTGACCCCACATAGTTCAGCGACACGGGGGGGACTCAAAGGTAGCATTTGACCGCACATAGTTCAGCGACACGGGGGGGACTCAAAGGTAGCATTTGACCCCACAAAGTTCAGCGACACGGGGGGACTCAAAGGTAGCATTTGGCCCGACATAGTTCAGCGACACGGGGGAGACCAAGCACTAAACTTTATAAAATGGAGAACGACGACGAAACTTCACAAGGACGAAGACCCGTAACAAGACTTTACTACGATGGAGACCAGTGAGCAAACTATACAAAGGTGGAAACTCGTGACAAAACCTCACAAAGAGGAAACATCAAGAGGAAACGATACAAAGAGGGGAGGGGTAGGAGGGTCAGGGTAGTGTTGTCCTTCTCCTTGGGCGTGATAGTGTCAACCCCTCTTTGCTCGACGTTAACAGCGCAGAGAGCAATTGACCTTCTAGTTTTAACACAAATACTTTTATCTCTTGATAGACGTCCTGTAACTGCAGCCCTCATATCTCAAAGAACCTAGAATAAATGGTCACAAAGATTAGTGGTAACCTTTCCAAGCCCTACCTGTTGTTAATGTAGGTATAGCAGTAGAGTAGGGTACTGTATTATAGCAGTAGAGTAGGGTACTGTTGTATAGCAGTAGAGTAGGGTACTGTTGTATAGCAGTAGAATAGGGTACTGTTGTATAGCAGTAGAGTAGGGTACTGCTGTATAGCAGTAGAGTTGGGTACTGTTGTATAGCAGTAGAGGAGGGTACTGTTGTATTGCAGTAGAGTAGGGTACTGTTGTATAGCAGTAGAGTAGGGTACTGTTGTATAGCAGTAGAGTAGGGTACTGCTGTATAGCAGTAGAGTAGGGTACTGCTGTATAGCAGTAGAGTAGGGTACTGCTGTATAGCAGTAGAGTAGGGTACTGCTGTATAGCAGTTGAGTAGGGTACTGTCTGCATCCACTATTGTGATTCTGATTAATTTTGTCAAGTCAAAGCACCATCAAACTGACTTGGACCCCCATGCGTGCATCACTTCTTTTTGCGTTCTTCGATCACAAAGCCTACACATACACATCCTTCCGTGTCATGCTCTACACGCGTCCTTCGATCACAGGGCCTACACAACCTTCCATGTCGTGCTCTACACGCGTCCTTCGATCACAGGGCCTACACATCCTTCCATGTCATGCTCGACACGCGTCCTTTGATCACAAGGCCTACACATCCTTCCATGTCATGCTCTACACGCGTCCTTCGATCACAAGGTCTACACATTCCTCCATGTCATGCTCTACACGCATCCTTCGATCACAAGGCATACACATCCTTCCATGTCATGCTCTACACGCGTCCTTCGATCACAAGGCCTACACGTCCTTCCATGTCATGCTCTACGCGCGTCCTTCGATCACAAGGCCTACACATCCTTCCATGTCATGCTCTACGCACGTCCTTTGATCACAAGGCCTACACATCCTTCCATGTCATGCTCTACACGCATCATTCGATTACAAGGCCTACACATCCTTCCATGTCATGCTCTACTCGCATCCTTCGATCACAAGGCCTACACATCCTTCCATGTCATGCTCTACACGCATCCTTCGATCACAAGGCCGACACATCCTTCCATGTCATGCTCTACACGCATCCTTCGATCACAAGGCCTACACATCCTTCCATGTCATGCTCTACACGCATCCTTCGATCACAAGGCCTACACATCCTTCCATGTCATGCTCTACACTCATCCTTCGATCACAAGGCCTACACATCCTTCCATGTCATGCTCTACACGCATCCTTCGATCGCAAGGCCTACACATCCTTCCATGTCATGCTCTACACGCGTCCTTCGATCACAAGGCCTACACATCCTTCCATGTCGTGTTCTACAAGCGCTCTTCAATCTTATAACCTCTACACATTCCTTCGACACACAGCCCTCTTCCAGGCCTCCTTCCCTCCAGACGACGCCTTTCCAGTTAACAGCAGCCGTCCGGTGCCTCCAAAACACTGCCGGCGTTCCACGCAGCCTCCAAAAGGTGTCTACGATACTCGCTCAAGAGGGCAATGCGATTGGTACTGGCGCTTAATCGAGAGAATTGTTTTCGTACATCCTTGAGACCGGAACACAGTCGAGTTCCGCTCACGCAGCTCACACTCTCATAAAAGCTGCTCTCGCCGACAGAAAGTTACAAATAAGGGTTTCGCACAGAAGTTACGGTAAGCACTGAAGTTACGGTAAGCACAGAAGTTACTGTAAGCACTGAAGTTACGGTAAGCACTGAAGTTACGGTATGCACTGAAGTTACGGTAGGCACAGACGTTACTGTAAGCACCAAAATTACGGTAAGCACCGAAGTTACGGTAAGCACTGAAGTTACGGTAAGCACTGAAGTTACGGTAAGCATTGAAGTTACGGTAAGCACAGAAGTTACGGTAAGCACTGAAGTTACGGTAAGCACAGAAGTTACGGTAAGCACCGAAGTTACGGTAAGCACCGAAATTACGGTAAGCACTGAAGTTTCGGTAAGCACTGAAGTTACGGTAAGCACTGAATTTACGGTAACCATTGAAGTTACGGTTAGCACAGAAGTTACGGTAAGCACTGAAGTTACGGTAAGCACAGAAGTTACGGTAAGCACCGAAGTTACGGTGAGCACTGAAGTTACGGTAAGCACTGAAGTTACGGTAAGTACTGAAGTTACGGTAAGCACAGAAGTTACGGTAAGCACTGAAGTTACGGCAAGCACTGATGTCCAACCAGAAATGCCATTAGGGTCTCATCTCACAAGGTTTGATTATCGGACCACTGTGGCTCCTTGCTCCTATAAATGACATTGACTGTAAATTGACAAAAAAAATCATGCAGAAATGGTCATGTGCGCCGATGATGTTCAAATATTACATCCCCGAAACCCGTCAGATTTGAATGGGTTAAAAGACAATATGTGCTATATTTTTAAGTGAGAAACTCATGGGCATGGGATTGATAAATCCAAAATTAATGCATACATCGCAGCTCATCTCTAGTTGGCGGCTGGTATGTCCTTCATGGAATCGAATGGAATACACAATATACTATTAAATAAATACCAACACCTATATATTCATACTAATATACATATACATGCACGTACATATATATATACAAATACATATACATGTACACATACAAATACACACATATACGCGTACATACCTACATACATATACGGACGACAATCAGTATAATTCATTGGGGGAGTACAAAACTTAGATGGACGGAGTTCTCCAAGAGAAGAATAGAGAACAATGTTACCTTTTATGAAGGCGATTGCAACTTAAAAATGGTTAGGTGATTGGTATAATTCATTAATTTATCTATATTTGTATTGAAATTACTTCTGTGAGAGAGCGGCTACATATTATTCATCGACAGACAGAGCACACTTTAAAAGGATTGAGACATTGAAATAGATGGGACGTTAGTTAACAGCAAGGGTAATTGGCAGGGGCAATTGTTGATTGGTGTGGAGATATAATAACCAGTTACAGCAAAGTATCAATGAATATGAATAATCCAATGCTGGAGTACACAAGTCGGATGAATATACTTCCGTTATAGGAGACAAGGTAGAGTATTAGCTTATAAGGCAATGATTGTATCATCAAAAATAGTAAGGTAATTGGTAGAACCAGTTCAATGAGTGATATTAAAATCGAGTTAGCTTTTGTCGAAGTTAGAAGCTGCCTATCGTTCCTCGAAAAAACTGAGTTTGAATTTTAATTATAATAAAACGAACAGGAACATTTAAAACATAGAAATAGACGAAACGCTAGTTACCACTTATGGTAATTGACAAAGATAATTGTGATCGGTAGCAACATAGAAAACATATGTGTCGTCAGAGTAAAAACGATTAGATGGTGTTTCAATGTTGAGAGGGATGGTGGTGGTGGATTCGAACATGCTCAAGAACAGAATGCATTTTCTGGTTACTGGTGTTATGCATTTAGCTTGTGTTTGTGGGCATAGTTACGGGTTTGAATTGATCGGTCAATAGATGTACATTGAGCCTATTCTTGAAGGACGTGTTGGATTCAAGATTCTTGAGGCTTGTTAGGAGGTTGTTCCAGGATTTTGGTCCAGTGATCGAAAAAGCTCGACAAGCCGTTTCTGTTTTCCTGTGTTCAACGTGCAGAGTATCATTTTTCCTTGTGAATCGATTGTTCTTTTCACCTCGAGAATAATGAGTCTTTGGCTGCCGGGTGAATGTTTTTCTAGAAGATTTTTATGAAGCGCAAGTTTGTTGTCAAAATTGAGCCACTTTAATTTTTCGAGGAGAGGGCTTACGTGGTCTCGTTTTCTGTGGCTACCATCGCATGTTATTCTTGCCGCAAAATTTATACAACGTTGCACTTTCTCTCTTTGAGTTTTGGTGCATTTCCCCCAAATTGAAAGACAGTAGTTAATGTGAGAAAATGCTAAAGCGTGGACAATCAGCAATCTTGATTTGACGTCCAATTCTTTTTTTGCAGAGTTTAGTAACAAAAGTGTTCCATTCAACTTGGAACACAGAGTAGTTACGTAGTGTTTGAAGGAAAGATCGGGATCAAACCATACTCCCAGACTTATAACTTTATCTTCAACAGGAATGTCAGATTTGCCTATTCTGATAGAGAAATTTATTGGAACTGCTTTTTTGGGGGGTTTGAGCCGAACAAGATGCATTTTGTTTTTTCAGAGTTGAGCTTGAGTCCATTTTTATCATACCAAGATTTCAGATTAGTTACGGCTGTCTCAGCGTCGTCTTTCAGTGCATTCAGATCCGACGGCTTTCGGGAAAGCAATATTTGAACATCATCGGCGTACATAACCATTTTTGCTTGATTTTTTGGTAATTTACAGTCGGTGTCATTTACAAAAACCAGGAACAACAAAGGGCCAAGTATCGAACCTTGAGGAACCCCAAAGGCAACTGTGGCCGAATTTGATATAGTTGCGTTATCGAGTTTAACTGATTGTTGTCGATTCATCAGATAACTTTCGAACCAAGTAGGTTCAATTCCGATGTTGCGGAGCTTGTCAAAAAGAATTGTATAGCTTACACTGTCGAATGCTTTCGATAAGTCTAGCAATACCAGCAGAGATATCTGCCCCTCATCAAAGTTTTTGTACAGATCTTCAGTGATGCTCATAAGTGCGTCTTCTGTTGACAATTTACGCCGATAAGCATACTGGCAGTCATTCAACAGCTTGTTTGATTCCAGGTAATCAATCGATTGGATAGATATTACCTTTTCAAGAATCTTGGATAGGACCGGCAGAAGACTGATCGGTCTAAAGTTGGATGGTTCATTCTTGTCCCCAGATTTATGAATTGCTTTGATGATTGCATGCTTCCAGATCTCTGAAAAAGTTTCACTTGCTATGGAGATGTTAATAACTGTGCTGACATAAGGCAAGGTAACCAAAAGGCTGTCTTTCAGATATAATAGGGCTAAACCATCTATTCCTGTTGAATTTGTGTTCCTCAAGGCAAATACAGCTCGTTTTACTTCGCGTTGCGATACTTGCTTTGGTTTCCATTTCACGTTTGCTTCTAGGTCGCTGTCTCCATCCAAAGCTTTTGGACTCCATGTATCTGTTACATCGCTCTGTAATTTTTGATAAGCTTCCTGGGTCACCTCTTCGAAAACCTGATTCCCAACTCCAGCGAAGTAGTTGTTAAACTTTTCCGAAGCTGCTTGAGTATTCGGATAAGTAGGTGAGGTGATCTTTTTTTTGTAGCGACCAATTATTTTTAGTACATTCCACGTTTCTTTTCGATTGTTTTTGCACTGTTCTAGTTCCTCATGATGGTATTCAATTTTTGTCCTCCTGACTTCTCGTTTGACCCTTCGATTTTGAATTCGAAATAATGCTAACCAAGTGATGCTTCGTTTTGCTCTGCGTTTGAGATATTTTTTAAGTGCAATTTTGTTTCGCAGTTTTTCTGTAGTCCATTGAACTGGCACGCTTCTCATTGTTTTAGTTTCCGTTGGCGCCACCGCGTTCAGACATGTGAGAAGATAGTCTGTGAGTAATTGGGCTTGCTCTGTGACGTTATTTGTGCTATGTATCGGCTTAGCCATCTCAATGTTTGCCACTAGTTGTACTCTGAAATTATCCGCGGTGTAATTTCTTTTTGAACGACAGGTTACTTTGAATGCTTGTTTCTTCTCTATTTTGATGTTAATGGTAGTTTATTTCATGATGGTCCGAGAAAGAATTCGGCTCCACGTCTGTGGTTACAATGGAAGACGGATTGTTACTTATGAGCAGATCCAATACAGTTTGGGATTCGGGAGTAATTCTTGTTGCACTTTTTATGAGCTGATGTAGCCCGAGTCTGTCTAAAATCGGCTTCATATTGTTGGATTTCAATTTCAATTGATCATCATTGAAATCTCCCAAAATGCACAGCGTCTTTCCTAAGCGGATCGCTTCTCGAAATCTTTTTTCGATGTATTGAAAAGACTGTACACTTGCTTTGGGTGGTCTGTAAAGAGAACCAACAACAAACGATCTATTTTTTCGCACCTGGATGTTCACCCAAAGGTCATCAACTTCATTACTGTCGCTAAGCATTACTTGGGAAGAGGTATATTCTTCTCGCACATAAATCACGGTTCCACCTCCTTTCCTTTCTCTATCTTTTCATATATATATATATCGACCATGTAGACAAAATATCAGTCGTGGAGTATTTTCATGATGCATTTCGACACGTGACACGCAGCGACACTCATTCTACGAGGCATTTATGCGTGTGACGTAGCGTGGCACTTAGTCTACGAGGCATTTAGGCGTATGACGTAGCGTGGCACTCATTCTACGAGGCATTTAGGCGTGTGACAGAGCGTGGCACTCAGTCTAAGAGGCATTTAGGCGTGTGACGTAGCGTGGCACTCATTCTACGAGGCTTTTAGGCGTGTGACGTAGCGTTGCACTCATCCAACGAGGCATTTAGGCGTGTGATGTAGCGTGGCACTCATCCTACGAGGCATTTAGGCGTGTGACGTAGCGTGGCACTCATCCAACGAGGCATTTAGGCGTGGGACGTAGCGTGGCACTCAGTCTACGAGGCATTTAGGCGTGTGACACAAAGTAGTACTCACCGCATATGTGGTGCATTTGACACGCAGTCCGTTACCTGAACGCTGGAGGATACTTTTCGAGGTCACGTGACCAGCTCTCTTGATGCACCTCTCGTCATTGAACCGCAACAGCGGGCTTCGCCCCCGCCACAGCGGGCTTCGCCCCCGCCACAGCGGGCTTCGCCCCCTCCGCAGCGCTTAGAGGTGAATGGCAAGGGCGGTAGTGATGTTGTCACAAAGTGGAGGAAATGATGGATTCACCGAGTGAAGGGGAGACTTTGGTCACAGAGTGGAGAGAAGGATGGGTCACAAAATGGAAGATGGATGGGGCCACAGAGTGGAGGGAACGACGAGGTCACAGAGTGGAGTGATGGATAGGGTCACAGAGTGGAGGGACTGATGGGGTCACAGAATAAAGGGAAGCATGGGATCACACAGTGTAAGACAGGATTAGGTCACAGAGTGGAGGGAATGATGTGGTCACAGTGTGGAGGGAAGGATGAGATCACACAGTGTAAGGCAGGATTAGGTCACATAGTGGAGGGAATGATGTGGTCACAGAGTGGAGGGAAGGATGGGATCACACAGTGTAAGGCAGGATTAGGTCACAGAGTGGAGGGAAGGATGTGGTCACGGAGTGGAGGAAAGGATGGGATCACACAGTGTAAGGCAAGATAAGGTCACAGAGTGGAGGGAAGGATTTGGTCACAGAGTGGAGGGAAGGATGGGGTCACCCAGTGTAAGGCAGGATTAGGTCACACAGTGGAGGGAAGGATGGGGTCACAGAGTGGAGGGAAGGACGGGGTCACACAGTGTAAGG
>SDVV010023392.1:0-12766 GCA_016164225.1 Gammarus roeselii | reverse complement strand
AAAAAAAAAAAAAAAAAAAAAAAAAAATTGGGAGAAGGACTTTTTACGGACATTACCAGGCAGGAGGTGCAGGAGGCGGTGGACGTGATGAAAGCAGGGAAAGCCCCTGGTTTGGATGGCGTTTCGACCAAGTGCCTGAAGGAGGGTGGAGTAACGAATGTCGAATGGTTGGTGAGGTTACTGAATTTGTGTTTTGTGGATGGTGCGGTACCGATTGAGTGGCGCAGTGCCTGCATTGTTCCGCTATATAAGAGCAAAGGAGATAAAAATGAATGCTGAAATTCGAGAGGTATCAGTTTGTTAAGTGTGGTTGATAAGTAGTACAGGAGAGTGCTGATCAAAAGGATAAAAGACTGTACGGACTGCGCAATTGGAGAGGAAAAGTGTGGCTTTAGGAGTGGTAGATGGTGTACCGATCAGATTTTTGCAGTGAGACAGGTCAGTGAGAAGTACCTTGTCGAAGGACAGGATGTGTTCTGGGCCTTAATGGATCTGGAGAAGGCATACGACAGGGTTGGTAGGAAAACGCTGTGGAGGGTGTAGCGTTTGTATGAAGTGGGCGGACACCTGTTGCAAGCGGTGCGGAGTTTCTATGCTGACAGCCGAGCATGTGTCAGAGTGGGAAGCAGGGTGAGTGATTGGTTCACAGTGAAAGTGAGACTGAGACAAGGCTTCGTGATGTCTCCCTGGCTGTTCGACCTCTATATGGATGGAGTGGTCAGGGAGGTGAACGCGAGTGTGCTGGGTCGTGGCTTGGAACTGTTGAAAGCGAATGGGCGGAGTTGGCAGTTGAGCCAGTTGTTATATTCTGATGATACGGCCCTGGTGGCGGATTCAGAGGAGAAGCTATGTATACTAGTGTCTGAGTTTGGTAGAGTGTGTGAGAGGAGGAAGCTTCGAGAGAGTATGGGTATGAGTAAAGTAATGAGATGCTCGAGGACTGTCGATGTGAGCAAAATTAGTGTCACCCTAAATGGAGAGCTCTTGGAGGAAGTTCAGTGTTTTAAGTATCTGGGTTCCCATAGTGAAAACTGAAGTGAATGCGCGAGTGAAGGTGGGATGTAAAGTGTTATGTGCACTAAAGAGTGTAACGAGCTGTAGAACGTTGGCGATGGAAGCAAAGAGAGGGCTGTATGAGGGTGTTACTGTCCCAACTGTGCTCTACGGAGCTGAGGCCTGGGAGGTGAGAGCAGAGGATATAAGAAGGTTGAATGTTTTCGAGATGAAACGTTTGAAGAGCATGGCTGGAGTAACGCTGAGAGACAGGATCACCAACAACGCGGTTCGAATCAGAACAGGGATGGTGAAGAAGTTGGAGGACAGAGGGGATTCGCGTGTGCTGAGATGGTTCGGGCACATGGAGAGGATTGGGGAAGAGGGTGATGAATGCGGAGGCGAGTGGTCGCAGTCCTGCAGGTAGACCGAAGTGTGGTTGGATGGACGGTGTGAAGCAGGCGTTGGGAAGAAGAGACATGAATGTGGAGGTGGCAAGAGAGCGTGCAATGAACAGGCGTGAGTGGAGAATGGTTGTGAATAGTTGATTTTGACGCTGCTCTGATGTGCTTTCCCGCCCTTGGCATCCCGCTGTCGGGATGGTCGTGGAGGGAGTGGGGGGCAGCCATTATGACGCGGTGGGGGTAAGCCAGTGAAAACTGTCGGGCCCTGCTGCTGACGACGGATCCTCGGACTGCACTCGTGACCCAGAGTGTATGTTGAGGGGGTACCGGCCGGACCCTCTAGCACAAAAGGGCTAAGTTGTGTGAGTAAGAGCGTATGAAGGTGTGAGGTGCGCCTTGCCGTCGGCCACTCCCTTTTCTGGGGGATGCGGCCTAGTGTCTGTATCTGTATCTGTATAAGAATGGGTAAAACAAGAATCAAAAGAGTGGGAGATATCATTCATTTATGAATGCAAGAAAAAGGAAGTCGGCTTTGGGTAACTAATGTCGATGAGTTACAGTCGTATGTAACAAAGTTTAGGGGAAATAAGAAAGCAAATCTAGAAATTGATATGATCCAAGTGGAAAATTATCGTCATGACTGTAATAAAGTTGAGGTAGTGGTGAACAAATTATACCTAAGAACAAAATAAAATCGGGATCGTATGCAACATTTCTCAATTATGAATTCCAGAATGACTTTGAATTGGAGAAGTTTCGAATAATTTAGGTTCAAGAAGAAGAAGCAATATGGAGAAAGAGAATATACCGACAATATCGTTGGTAGACTTATTTAAATTATCGGAGTGATTTAAATAATCACAGTGCTGGTCTCACATACCAGCGACGTCGGGTTCGATTCTTGGCTACGGACCATAGGTTTTTCCGATGATGACATCACTGTGATAATTTAAAGAAGCGAAATGTTTGTTGACTCACGGGAACGGAGCAGCCTTCGGTATTTGCATCAAAGATATGATGGAGTATATGAAAGATTTTGAGAGGAAATTGAAATATAGTGATAATGGGTATGATTGGATGTACGAACCTTGCTGTTTCAAATCAAAAAACGTGGTAGATGTCAATGATGAAACCAGCAAGGTCTGTAACTACTGCCAATAAATACTAATATGACTATGTAAAGCTTCAATTAAATTTTTATGTTATCCTAAACTCTTTGGTTAGGTACTGAATTGCAACCATCGTGTCAGTCGGAGGTAACATCAAATTGTCGAAATCGGTTGGAGAATATGTTTCAATGCGTGAAATAATGCCATAAACCCAACTCGAGAGGAATGATCTAGGTGTGTTACAGATTGATGGGATATAAATTAGAGTCCGATCAGATCTTGAAATGAAGTCATCGTCGAGAATATGAAAATTATAGGAAAAAAAGGTAAATCAGAGATGCAAGTCGTCAAAGGTTGTAGAGCCAAGTGGAGATATCGAAGTAAAATAAAAAAGTATAGTGTGTGACCATGTGTCCGTTTGTATGAAACTGGATACAATTTGAATCACTTGTGGTATTCAATCCATCCAAGTTTGAAAGTGGGGCCTCTCTGCTAACTAATATGGGTCGAGAGTGACAACGAAATAAATAACATGCATGTTAAAGTGATATTTCGAGTCGTCAGAAGGGTTTCATATGTATATATCAATGACTGAATACCCTACATAGGGCTATGTTAGGTTTTGATGGGTATGAATAACATGTTAAAGTGATGTAGAATTGTGTCAAATCAAAAATAATATGAATTACCTGTAACAATCAAACCATCTAAGTTTGAAAATGGGTCCTCTCAGCTAACTAATATGGGTTGAGAGTGACAACGGAATAAATAACATATATGTTGATGTGATATTTAGAGTCGTATGGAGGGGTTCATATCTATTTAATAATGACTGAATACCATACATTAGGTTAGGTTAGGTTAGGTCACTTTTTTTTTGGAGGTGTGTGAATAACATGTAAAAATTATGTACAATTGTGTCAAATCCAAAATAAAGAATCATGTGAAAATAGCTGTAACATTCAAACAACGATGAAATCTTGTATGAAAACGGATGGAATTTGCTAGATCAAAATTGGGAGCATGTATCAAAACTGCAAAGGATAGATCAAAATGTAGAGTCAAGTGGAGATATTTGTTATGCATTGATCCTAGAAACACTGAAAATCATATGCAACCATGAAAAGTCGATCGAAAATACATAATTCCTCGGATACAATAGGTTAGGTTAGGATGATTAGTTCCTTTAACATAACATGTCGTGGAGCTGATCCACTCGATGAAGAAGTATCATACGTAAGCAGGAAATCTCGAAAGATGACACATAATTCTTGAATAAGTTGGTTAGGTTAGGATTATTAGATCTTTCAACCTAACATGACGTAAAGCTGCTCCACATTAAATATCTTGTAACAAAAAATAAAGTGACTATATTCAAAAGAGGTAAAATGCCTCAGATGTTAACCGATCCTGTATATGGATACAAAATGTGTGTGTGTGTGTCTACATTATGCCGGCATCAACCATGTATACGCCTACATTATACCGGCATATGCCGACATCAACCGTGAATACACCTACATTATACTGGCATGTGCCGGCATATGCCGGTATCAACCGTAGATACGCCATACATTATATCGGCTTATGCCGACAGATGCCGGCATATGCCGGTATCAATCGTTAATACGCCATACATTATATCGGCATATGCCAATAGATGCCGGCATCAACCGTGTTTGCGCCACCTTACATAACAGATCTGTTGTAAATATATTACAGTGGATTCATTCAATATTCGGTATAATAGACAAAAATGGTAGGAGCAACACCTCCAACATTACAATAAAAATGTATTCTAACAATAAACCCATACATGAGACTTGCTAACGCTTTAACACCCGTAACAATCACTGACATATGCGGTAAGCGTACATAAACGTTTTGAACTCGACAGTCTACTAACGAGCGATGACCTAACATTACTTGAAAGTGAATAAATTTATATATACGTAGGCGCACAATCTGCTAAAGATTGGTAAAACTACAGAGTCAAGTGGGTAAATTTGATATAAATAAAGCTTAAATCAATGAAGAAATACATTACGTAAGTATGAAAACGGGGGTAAAAATAATTCTTGAATAGATTAGGTTAGGATTAGTTAGGAATACTGCCATCATCACAAACCTTCAGTGAAAAATGATATAGTGGATATTGTGAAAGCCTAAATGAGACAGATATTCTGAATTGGAACGCAATCTCACAACAAAGTCTGAATTAATCAATAACTTCTAAGTGTACAACTGCCAACGTATCACAAACATTTATATAAGTAAGACTTGCCGGAATAAGCATCTAGTAAAGACATACGAGCGGATAACATAATTGAGATGTACAACAAATTATTGAAGGATTTTAACAATAACTCTACACAAATCCGGTAGATTAGCTCTCCAAGATGACATGGAACCGGACCCAAATCCAATGTCGAGTGGTAAAGATAACAATTTTTGGGATCATTACATCCAATTAAGCGTATTTTATACCCAACATTCCATGAAAATTAGTCGAATTTATATCAAATACAGGTATATTCCTCTGATAACCAATCAAAACATACAACAACAACTATAAAATAGTTGAATAAGATTCCCTACACTATAATAACCGACAATGATTAACTATTATATACGATGTATCCTACCACACCCAGATGATAAATCCTACTCCAAAATCCCACGTGATCTGGTTCAGGAAAAGAAAATCATATACCAACATAACAGCCATACCAAAAATATCTGAACTTTAACACTGAGTTCATGAGCATAATGATATTTTTACTACGATACCTGTTCAAATCTAAAACAAATTACAAAACCGACTAAGTTATTTTGTTTCTAGTAAAACAAATTAAAGCCCACCATTTCATAACAACGAACTCTACAATGCTTTATTAGGTCACTTCACAGCAATCTACCACTGATATCAAACAATTGTTAAAGGTACCATGGTACAATACCTCAGACATACATACCATGCATCTGTTTAGTCCATCGTCTCTGAACAGCGTCGAGCAATGTCACATCCTGGACATAACCAAGAATCTATACACAGATACAGTTGTCAAATGGGGCTGACACGAGTGGGCATAAAAATCTGGGCCTCTGTTCACTGATTACCTAAGTAAACCACTACAACGAATAGCAGCTTGTCGGATTACCTCTCTAACAAACCCATGGAACTTAAGATCGACTTCCACAATAACTTACAAAAGTCATGTTGAACATGTATGAACTCCAACTAACAACCAAAGAGAGTAAACCACCTCTACACCAGAACCCCACTATCCAGTAAATCGTCATTTAAAACGTTACACTATACACTTGCTAGGATTCAATGACGAAATTCCACAAAGATGCAGTACGGACTTACACCTCTTAAACATATATTCCTATGATTATTGTGGAAAAATCATACAACATCGACATTAACAACTATAAAAAATAGCCAAATAAGATGCTCTACTCTGATCTAATTCACATTAAAAATGCAATACACAATGGTATTCAGCATAGTAAATCGGTCTACTTCCACAAATAGGCCTACACACAACGAACTATTGCCTATGGGACACCTCTAACTCCTCCTAATTATTGAAGAATGGTTCTACAATAAATTTTCAAAAACCTAACAGCATGACCGAGTTCGTAACAAATGGGATCTTCTATATATATAATAACCACGTCAAACATTGTACCAGGATGTGAGAAAATATATAAAACACTAAATATATATAACTTGTAACTAAATTATACATGAAAAAATGTTCTACATTGCAGATACAAACGAAATCCATCCTAATATTCCGATATTGTATAAAATACCCAATACTTGGCATCGAAGAAGTAAACTGTACCGAGATTATACAAAACTGAAAGACACATGCTGAAACTCTCGAGTTATAACAGAGCAAGAAGATCAATTCTCTACCAAGCCCAAAACATACATTAAAACCGTGGCGAACGAGAAAAAAGCGCATGTAACCAACCAAACAACTGACATGAATAAGATACCAGGATATTTGAGCAGCATACTCTGAAACCTATAGTAAACACTGTGGGATACTTGTACTTCTGTAGTATATACAAAATCTGATAGATTAGCTCTCCAACTAAGTCCATAACAGGGATAAATGAACATTTCTTTAACTAAAGTGACCACTGCTCAATCGTAACAGAATGTCATATACACATATAAAATACCAAAATGATGCAATAACCGACCAAGTATGCCAGAAAAAATGGTGCTACACGGAAGATGCAAACCCAAAATATCTTTAAAATTCCTTTAACTGTATGAGATAACAATTCAAAATTCCAAAAACACAAAATTCCGAAAACAATACAAAATTCAACATATATGAAACGATCATTACTAAGTACACAAAACACAGTATAATTACTTATTATAAATCCATATCGTTCAGGTAACTCGCTATTGGAACACCGCGTCATTGGAACATCGATATATCTGATTCAAACTTGGATAATGCGTTATGGGGTAGATACATTCACGTAACGAAGCTGCTGCATCAATCCAAAATACAAACATCAACCTGCCAACTGCCAGACAAATAAATCGTACAATTCCTATAGATATTATATACATATGAATAAATAGATGGAAAATACACAAAACATTGCCTAAATTCAATATCAAGCTGGTACTAAGCGTCCAACCGCTAAGAACCCCACCAAACAACCTCCGAATGAGTAAATTATACCCTCAATTAGATAGGAATACAAACATATATGTACAGAAAAAATGTATAGAAATATAATCCAGACATGAATATTCAACGATACATACACTCATATATAAAAATAATGACAAATCAGTCATGGGAAATCTACAATTTAAGAACAGGTAGGAGCAACCTCACCTAATTTGCCTAAGCACATCCAACTTTTTGCCTAGGGGATCCCTACACCCCAACCCTCCAGAAACTTGTTATAACACTCATTCTACCAGAACCGTATAAACATATTTAACGAGCAACAGTTGGTGAGCAATTATACCCCAATACAACCATCTAAAGAAGGAAAAACATATTTAAATGTAATAAACATCATAAATACAATGAAATGGAAAATGATCACAACATAACACCTTTCCAATCTGGCCGCAAGCCTGGCATCCAGACCGCCGCTCACCTTAGCCTCGGGGCGCCGAGCCAAAACTGGTTCCGCCCACATCCGTTCCGGTCAACATTGATAAAATAAGGATCCGACCCTGAAACATGGTGTGCAAAAACTCCAGTAGACTTTTATTATGTTAGACATGATCCGTCCGTTCATCCGCGAAAGATGACGAGCAAAACTCCCGTAGACTTTTTAGGCTAGTCATGATCCGTTCATCCATTCTTGAAAATTTGTGGGTCAAACTCCATAGACTTTTTTAGGTTAGTCATCAGGGCATATTTGGCGACATTATAGCTACTGATATTACCTTCTCCAGAATTTTGGATAGGATAGGCAGAAGACTGATCATTCTAAAGTTGGATGGTTCATTCATGTCCCCAGATTTAGGAATTGCTTTTATGATTGCATGCTTCCAGATCTCTGGAAAAGTTTCACTTGCTATGGAGGTGTTAATAACTGTGCTGATACACGGCAAGGTAACTATTAGGTTGTCTTTCAGATATTGTAGGGCAAAACCATTTATTCCTGTTGAATTTGTGTTCTTCAAGGCAGATACAGCTCGTTTTACTTCGAGTTGCGATACTTGCTTTGGTTGCCATTTGAAGTTTACTTCATGGTCACTATCTCCATCGAAAGCTATTGGACTCCATGCATCTGTTGCGTCTTTCTGTAATCCTTGATAACCTTCATGGGTTACCTCTTCAAAACCCTGTTTCCCAATTCCAGCGAAGTAGCTATTAAACTTCTCTGAAGCTGCTTGAGGATTCGGATAAATAGCCGAGGCGATTTTTTTGTTTGTTGGGAACAATTATTTTCAGTACATTCCACGGTTCTTCATGATTGTTGCACACTGTTCTAGTTACTCATGATGGTATTTAATTTTTGCCCTCCTGACTTCTCGATTGACTGAACTAGAAATAATTCTAACCAAGTGATGCTTCGTTTTGCTCTGCGTTTGAGATATTTTTTAAGTGCAATTTCATTTCGCAGCTTTTCTGTAATCCATTTCATTGTTTTCGTTTCCGTTGGCGCCACAGCGTTCGGATATGTAAGGAGATAGTCTGTGAGTATTTGGGCTTGCTCTGTAACATTATTTCTGCAATGTGTCGGTTTTATCATCTCGACGTTTGCCACTAGTTGTGCTCTGAAATAATCCGCGGAGTAATTTCTTTTTGTACGACAGGTTATTTTGTTTACTTGTCTCTTCTCTTTTTTGATGTTAATGGTGCAGTTTATTTCACGGTGGTCCGAGAAGGAATTGGGCTCCACGTCTGTGGCAACAACGGAAGACGGATTGTTACTTATGAGCAGATCTAGTACAGTTTGGAATTCGGGAGTAATGCTTGTTGCACTTTTTATGAGCTGATGCAGCCCGAGTCTGTCTAAAATCGGCTTCCTATTGTTGTATTTCAATTTCAATTGATCATCATTGAAATCTCCCAAAATATACAGCGTCTTTCCTAAGCTGATAGTTTCTCGAAATCTTTCTTCGATGTATTGAATCGACTGTACACTTGCCTTGGGTAGTCTGTAAAGAGAACCAACAGCAAACGATCTCTTTTTTCGTACCTGGATGTTCACCCAAATGTCATCAACTTCATTGCTGTCGTTAAGCATTACTTGAGAAGAGGCTTATCCATCTCGCACATAAATCACGGTTCCACCTCTTTTCCTTTTTTTTTTTTTTTCTATGAACATTGAAGTCGTCAATCTCGATGAAGGTAGAGTTAATGTCAGATTCTAGCCAGGTTTCAGTCAGACATAGAATGTCAATTGAGTCTTCCTTCATCTTCATTTTGATGTGATCCATCTCTGTTCCTAAGCTTCTAGCGTTTATATGTTTACTCACGATGTTATTTAGGTTCTGATGGGTATTTAAAAACATGGTTGCTGAAGGGTGGTTGTTGCTCCCGGGTTGAACAGTTTGTGCCTCTCATTTGTTTTTATTTACAGAGCAGTTGGTGTCACTTTGGGATGATTGCAGAGGAATCTCTTAATCGAATATGGATGTATCATTGTCGTATTGCACGGGAGAATACCTATTGGAACACTGCACATTTGTTTCCACACGCTTGTTTCGCTTTGCTGCAATATTTTAATGTTCGAAATGCGGCTTCAGAGGGTGGGTTGGTGCAAGACTACGATACTGGTCCTCTTTCTTGGTTACAAATATTGAGTATTGAGCAGCGTCATCACTCATAAGGTTGGTTGGATCATTACAGTTTTCGTTACATTATCCGGGTTTGTTTCAGATAAGATTGTGATTTGTATTTTGAGTGCGTTGCTGAGAATTGCATGGACTAGATCGCCATAACTGCTATTGGAGAGGAATCATCGGAGAGGAATCTATCATCCCTTTTATACTCAGTGAAGGCTTCGTAATCTTCTATGTAATTGAAGAATTCCTCCATTGCTTTAGTTGTCATCACATTTTAGATGTTTTCATCGTTAAGTCCTGTTTGTTTTACTAGGGATCCTTTCACCGCGTGCATCATACAACGTCTGTCTGCTAGTGTTGATTGTCTCTTTAATCCTAAATCATTAGGAATGGTGTCAACGTTAGCGTTCCGGGGGAATTGTTGCAAGTTTTCGGTCACATGCATTGACATTTGTTTGTTCGGTTTATTGTTTCTTGTGTCAGCAACGCCACCCTCAATTAGATTTCTAATATGCTCTTCAGTAACACCCTTACCGATGTTTTCTAGGAATCTGGCTTCTAGTTGTCGAGTAGCACTGTTTATATGTTTGGGATATCCTTGCTTTCGGTTTTGTTCTTTGTTATTGAGGGTGGGTTGGAGCAAGGGAAACCGAACAGGACCAAGGGAAATAAATTTAGATTGGTAGTTGAAGAACAGCATGGCTGAGAATAGCTGAAGCGAGCTAGAGGAAGGAAGGGATTAGCGGGATAGGTAGAGGAATGGGCGGAGGGGGTGATATATGAGAGGGATTAGTGAGATAGGCAGAGTTGGAGTTTGGGCTAAGGTTAGGGAACGGTAGCGAAAGTGGGAGCTCTAGAAAGGAATGGGTGTAGGGGTAATATATGATAGGGATTAGCGGAACAGGTAGAGTCGGAATTTGAGCTGAGGTTAGGGAATAGTAACGAAAAGGGGAGATTGGGGCTGTGCTGCAAGCATAGTTATACGAATTTGCGTGAGTAGTGTAGAGTGGAAGAGGAAGGTAGGAGAAGAAATGAGAAGGCGCTGATGGGACGCTGTTGCTGCGATTGTGATGAAAAGGCGTTGCATGGGAGCTGATTGTGTGGGGATGATTAAGAGACACTGATTTGGGATTTTTAATTTGAATTTTAGATCGGGGGGGACGAAAAGGCGCTAGGAGGAGTGTTGACTGCGAGTAAATTTCCTTTGCTGACGTGTGATGTGGGTGATGAAACGAGACGATGGCTATGTGATGAAGAGAAGTAGAGGAAGGGAGGAGACCAGAGTAATAACTGCGCGTTTCTGACATCGTTATAGTATTGGGATGGCTATACCTCAACCTTCCGAGGAACGTAACGTGCTACCGTGTTGAACAGTTTGACAATTCCACTATTGTTTAGACTAGCATTCTCCGAATAAAACAATTTCTCGTTGAGGGCACCAGTGAATTCGTCTCTTAGTTTGCGTGGTGGGATAACTCTGAGCCTCAAGGAGTGGCATAGACTCATGAAGCGATGCCTCTGTTTCATTGTTTTTAGATTGAGGGGCTCTGCCACGAACATCTTAGTATTTTGTTTTTTTCGTTAAACTTTCGTTGTTCATTTTTATTACTACTACATTTTTGACGTGGTCCGTGAGCACAATAACGTAATTTTTGAACGGATTTGCGCTCCTCATGATTTTGGACAGAGCACAATAATCGTTGATATTTATTTTTTCAAACGTGCATCTATCTGAAAGTTCAGACGTTAGCACATTTGTCATGAGGATATCACCAATGAGTATTTGTTTTAAGGATCGTGGTATTTTCCTTTGACCCGGTGCTGATGCCTGATGCTTCACAGTGAGCCGGCTTTGCTGTTGCGGACTTTTCTAGCGAGGTGACGACTTGAGGCTCTGTTTCGGAAAGAGTAGTGGGGGTTATGGACTCAGTTTCAGAGGTACCAGGGGTGGGAGACAGAGAGTTCTGCAGCGTTGCGTAAATATCTATCACTAAATAAGCTGCCCTGTGGGAGAGGGTAGGCTTCTCCTTATCGCGTTTTGGGGCACATGAACTGGCCACCGGAGTGTTTGGGCAATGCTTATGGGCTTGCTGGTTCTGGTGCATTTCTGGCTTTTGCATGATATGCAGTCCCTGTTATTCTTGGCACATGCACATTTGTCGCACGTTCCACAGTAACACATGCAGCAGGATTTGCTTCTGTTGGCGGTGTGGCTATGAAGCGACATGTCTTCAATTCAAGGTTGAATATCAGTGAAGTGGACTATTCAGAGGGTTAGTTGTTCTAGGGGCTTAGAGAGCGTCTTACAAGGTTATTATTTTAGAGATCTGCGTAAAGAGGAGGACCCGTGACCTTATATTGTGCAGGACCGTGTGTGAGTATTGCTAAGGTAGATGGCTAATGATGATGAAAATGTGATCAACAAGAATATGGTCGACAGACAGATCTGTTACAGTTATTCACGGAGAAGAAGTAATTCTTAGACTTAGTAGCTGCTATGCTGGGGCTAAAAAACAGCGATTTCTATTGATGACAATATTTTGAAAGCACATTGCTTATGAAGAGCTGCAAAGAAACGCGCTCACCCTGAATTCTCAGGGGACCGTTAACTATTGAACACAGGTTCGCATACAGTACTGGAAAAATTATTATGGATTTTTGAGATTTTCGGTACTTTTACATAAAAAGGTGAAATAAACACAATTTATGTATTGATATATGATTTATTTCATATTATTTATGCAGAACGAGTATTTCAGTAGTCTGTTTGCCCTCCTTTAGCAGACTTAAGGGCTTGTACCCGTTTAGGCATGCCACGAATTAGTGTCATGCACAAATCCTTGATTCTGTCAGAATGGAACCAAACTTTTATGAGGCGTTCAATAAGCTGTTTTTTGGTTGTAATGGGGACTTCATGTATTTCATTCTTCAACAGACACCACAAACTCTCAATGGGGTTC
>SDVV010023391.1:0-12766 GCA_016164225.1 Gammarus roeselii | reverse complement strand
ATCACACGAGTGCTTTGAGCACATTGACGGATCACACGAGTGCTGTGAGCACATTGACGGATCACACAAGTGCTGTGAGCACATTGACGGATCACACGGGTGCTGTGAGCACATTGACGGATCACACGAGTGCTGTAAGCACATTGACGGATCACACGAGTGCTGTGAGCACATTGACGGATCACACGAGTGTTGTGAGCACATTGACGGATCAAACGAGTGCTGTGAGCACATTGACGGATCACACGAGTGCTGTGAGAACATTAACGGATCACACGAGTGCTGTGAGCACATTGCCGGATCACACGAGTGCTGTGAGCACATTGACGGATCACACGAGTGTTGTGAGCACGTTAACGGATCACATGAGTGCTGTGAGCACATTGCCGGATCACACGAGTGCTGTGAGCACATTGACGGATCACACGAGTGCTGTGAGCACATTGACGGATCACACGAGTGCTGTGAGCACAGTAACGGATCACACGAGTGCTGTGAGCACAGTAACGGATCACACGAGTGCTGTGAGCGCAGTAACGGATCACACGAGTGCTGTGAGCACAGTAACGGATCACTCGAGTGCTGTGAGCACATTGCCGGATCACACAAGTGCTGTGAGCCCATTGCCGGATCACTAGAGTGTTGTGAGCACATTAACGGATCACACGAGTGCTGTGAGCACATTGACAGATCACACGAGTGTTGTGAGCACACTAACGGATCACACGAGTGCTGTGAGCAAATTGCCGGGTCACGCGAGTGCTGTGAGCGCATCAACATACGCAAATGCGTTTTCAAAAATGACTGCACGTTGAATGGTGTGTATATCATTAGTCTGACAATGATTTGGTACAAATATAGGTTGAATAATATGTTTTTTTCAATAAGGGAATGACTGGAAAAGTCGGGAAAAACATAGTGGGAATAGCTATGCTTTGGTGAGAAAAACTTTTGCGACACATTTAAAACACATAGGAGTACACTAATTATTAACACATAGGAGTAAACTAATTATTAACACATAGGAGTAAACTAATTATGAACACATAGGAGTAAACTAATTATTAACACATAGGAGTAAACTAATTATTAACACATAGGAGTACACTAATTTTCAACAGATAGGAGTACACTAATTATTTACACATAGGAGTACACTAATTATTAACACATAGGAGTAAACTAATTATTAACACATAGGAGTAAACTAATTATTAACACATAGGAGTACACTAATTATCAACAGATAGGAGTACACTAATTATTTACACATAGGAGTACACTAATTATTAACACATAGGAGTAAACTAATTATTAACACATAGGAGTAAACTAATTATTAACACATAGGAGTACACTAATTATCAACAGATAGGAGTACACTAATTATTTACACATAGGAGTACACTAATTATTAACAAATAGGAGTACACTAATTATTAACAAATAGGAGTACACTAATTATTAACACATAGGAGTACACTAATTATTAACACATAGGAGTACACTAATTATTAACAAATAGGAGTACACTAATTATTAACACATAGGAGTACACTAATTATTAACACATAGGAGTACACTAATTATTTTGCGAAATCGTTGAAATTCACCAATAATAAAAACGTGCAGTAAATAAGTGACCCCCTTCATCATAAATATTGTTACATGTCATTGCTGCATATCAACAGTTCCAGTACCTGCTTCCATTCGTTTCAGACAATGTATTATAGCTAAATAGCGGTTTTTACCCAAAACGTTATATGTTACCTTATTGATACCTAAAAATGTTGTGCGCAGTTTGTCTTGCTTTAGATTTTTCGCTGAAATTCCAGAAGCCTTTCGACGATATCGTGAAAGTTATTGGCACCCAAATATTAGGTACAGTAAAACCAATCAGGTTAAATCTGGTATTGTCGAACAACCTATCGGCCAAACAGGCTCAGAAATCGCAAAGGGGATTAAATAGATTGTATTTACCCTCCTTGATATTATTGCTGGCCTTCAACAATCTTGTTGATCCACAATTCATGTTCGCTCCCTCAGTACGATGAGCTTCTAACACGATTGAGAGGATGGGGAACCCACCTTACACTGTTATCTCTGTAACTAAGAATGTGCTATACGAGAGGAAATAACATTTCCTTAAACATCAATGGTGGGGTAAAGCTGGAGACGATGGATGCCCCTCTCTAACATCAGTGGTGGGGAAAGCTGGGGACGATGGATGCTACTCTCTAACATCAGTGGTGGGGGAAAGCTGGAGACGATGGATGCTACTCTCTAACATCAGTGGTGGGGGAAAGCTGGAGACGAGGATGCCACTCTCTAACATCAGTGGTGGGGGAAAGCTGGAGACGATGGATGCCACTCTCTACGAATTAATCTCCTCCATGAGATGGAAAAGTTGCTCCTTCTTGCGAAGTCGTGGATATGTAAATAAAATTGTGATAACCTGTTCCGGTTTGTAGGAGTACAAAGTCCTCCTGTGCAGCAAGACGGATTAAGGCACGGATGATTAATATGAACCAATAGAATATGAACTAATCTTCCCTTGATCTAATGGAACTGCATCATTCCGTACAACAGAATAGTTTCAAAAGGGGTTACAACCTACCTAACGGCTAGAATGCCTGGGATAATGAAGGTGATATACCTTATCACTATAGTACCTAAACGCTGAATCTGTATAGAACTTTTATTGCCTGACCGGTAAAAAAACATCAAATGGCACCCAAATAAACGGAAATGTGCGCGATCGTCACATGAGATGTCTCAAAACAGTTAAAAATAAGGCCAAAACTCCCCAGGCCGCCAAAAATGTAAATGCAATTCCGCAAAACTCCCCTAAACAGACCAAATCAAGCCTTGCTTGACCATAAATCCACCAAAATGTAACCCAATCCAGTCATACCCACCTTAAACTAACCGAGCCCTAATATTGATACCAATAGGCCTGAACGGTGCAGGGTGATTGTGCGATTCAGCACACAATCTATACAAAGTGGGTAGACGTAATATAATCATTATTAGGGTTATGGTTGTTAGGCCTACAAGAGGCTTCCCTGCACGCATCGAGTCTGGTAACAAATCGTGTCTAGTTAAATCTTGATCGCAAAGCTTACATTCACATCACCACCGTCACGCAATAAGAAATTGAAGTTAGGCCTATGGGCCTATAATTTTACTGGCGTCCAATAGCAGAGTTATATAGTAAGATACTATTCCTAGCTTATCTAAAGTTTGTATGTGTACATGGTTACTTGGAAATCATCATCTCGCTAGGCCTGAGTAGGTCGGTACCCTAAACGGGGATTGCACAAGTGAACAGAGCTCACGAAAACTGAGCTTGGAAAATACAACAAGAGATACAACACTAATTATTGATGATCAAGTATATTACTAGAAGTTTACCACCTTTCAGTGGCGGTTAGGATATGGTGTGATAAAGTTATATCTCGTGGAAATGTAGCTGAGTTTGACAGGACGTCTCACAGCCTGCTTGAGCTGCCTTGGGGGGTAAGTAAATAAATAGTCGTGATACAATTAATATTTGTCAGGGACAGAACGTGCAACAGCGGCCTGTGGTGCTGTAGATGGCGCATTTCAAAAGCACCTGTAACCCAGACATACTGGACTCTAACAAATGATTGACGCCGTTCAGTACTTGCATGATTTTTGAAGAAATTATTCGTAAACAAATACAGAAAAGGACCAACCGCAGGTTCATTTACCCTTCCTGAATTGAACTTCTTTTGGGGCACATACGAGTAAATTGTTTAGCTCCTGAAATGAACTAAACTTATGGATGCAGAATGAATTGTGCTACCTACTTCAAACGGATACCCGTGCAAATAAAGTTGTGGTTTCTTGATCAGTCCTCTATCACTATGAGCCGTCATATTCAATCTCTGCTTTCCTTTCAAAAGTATCTGTCGCCACCTCCACCGAACAGTAAGTGCTGGATAAAGATGCACCGACTTTACGACCAGCGGCGACATGTCTCGCTTGGACGTGTACTCTGCTCAGCGTTTGACCTCTGATGTTCCAATATTATTAGGTGGAGTTGATACGTTTGCTTCAGTTGATAATCTGTAAAGAAAAGTATTCGATTAAACCCTCTAGATGCGCTATGGGTCCACCTGAGATGATTAAAATTGTCTGGTGATAGACAGAGTGAAATCCCCAATGGCAGACCCCTACCTTATAGTACTGTCGTCCGTGTTCAGGTGTGTGCTGACGCCTTCCTCGTCGCTGCTGCGGCGGCACCTCTTCTCTACACTCGAGCAACAAATGGCGTTGCCCGCCCACCGAGCCACGCTTGACAACCTCCCTAGCCTCTCTAACAGGTGATATCAACGTTAGGAACAATGGGTGCGAAGCGTATTGGACACTAATAGAAACGACTCTAAGCCACACCGGTGTAGCTTAGTGTCTTTGCTGTTAGTCACAGAGAGCTCGGAGGTGGTTTGCCTATATTAATATAGATGTGAGTGTAGTTCCCTGCCTGGGTTACTCAATGAGCGATCCTAAAACAACATGCAATAGGGTAACCTTGCAATGAAGCTTAGGAAAATTGCAGGCTGCGTTCGAGTGAATAAAGAAACGAGCCTTGACAATTTAAACTACGTCTTCACCTAAGGATCCAAAGGGTTTAAAAGGATTTTTGTGATTTAAAGTGTACTTCAATATGTCAAGTCAAAATGTAAACGTTACATTTACCTATTGATTTGTAGAAAAATATAAGTTTCATAGGCGCAGATCACAGCAAATGTGAGTATTCAAGAGGAAAAAACACAATGGAAAGGTAATCAAACTGACATGGACTTTGCACAATCGAAAGAAATGACACGATTGCTTCCCAAACGTCACAAATGACCACACCCTAGCATGATTAAAACAATAATTATACGTCAATGTCCATTGTTTTCATGCGTAGAACAGCTGTTGCTCTTCAGTCAATCATACAATTTTCAGGATAACATGCAGAGTTACTCTGGTTATTCGATTACATGCAGAGTTACTCTGGTTATACGATTACATGCAGAGTTACTCTGGTTATTCGATTACATGCAGAGTTACTCTGGTTATTCGATACCATGCAAAGTTGCTCTGGCTATTCGATTACATGCAGAGTTACTCTGGTTATTCGATTACATGCAAAGTTGCCCTGGTTATCCGATTGCATGCAGAGTGACTGCATGTAATCCAATAACAATTTAAAGTTACCATGGCGTATTATTCATCATTTGAGAGCTCCTACGGACTATTACGATAAACTGTACTCCGTTTCGCAATTCGAATATAGGATTTATTTATACGAATTGTACATGAAAAGGAGTTTATTCTTTCTCGTTTGTCTTTGAACAGTTTTGAAGCTATCGCGTCGTTGAATGCATAATTTGAAAGCTCTGGTAAAATACTATGCTGTTATAAAAGACATTTCAGACTCATAAATTGTGATACATTTAGAAACGATTTTAAAAATAAACACTGTTATAAGATCATGTCCATCAGATTTAACGATATTATAACGTATGATACTTAATTGGAATGGTTTATCTGAAACCTCCCTAATTCAGATGGATGATTGTAGAGGCATTAACAGGAACCTAAGATGCACATATGTCAAAAAGAGCGTAGAGCAGTCATTAACGTTAGGAGAACCTGAGACATAGGTTGGCCATAAGGCGCATGTCTCTCCCACGACTGCGTCACCTCTGTAGCGTTTAATACCTAGGGGATCAGTGCTCGGACACCTAACAATGAGCACCTTTATGCTTGTGTGAAGGCTATGATAGCACCTAGACCACCGGCTCGAACAACTAACACAGAGCATCATTATGCTTGTGTAAAAGGGATAGAAAGCACCTAGACCACCGCCACAAACGCCTAACACAGAGCACCTTTATGCTTGTGTGAAGGCGATGATAGCACCTAGACCACAGGCTCGCACACCTAACACAGAGCCCCATTATGCTTGTGTAAAAGGGATTGTAGCACCTAGACCACCACTCGAACACCTACCACAGAGCACCTTTATCCTTGTGTGATGGCGATGATAGCACCTAGACCACCGGCTCGAACACCTAACACAGAGCATCATTATGCTTGTGTGAAAGAAATTATAGCACCTAGACCACCGGCTCGAACGCCTAACACAGAGTCCCATTATGCTTGTGTAAAAGGGGTGATAGCACTTAGATCCCCGGCTCAAACACCTAACACAGAGCATCATTATGCTTGTGTGAAGGAAATGATAGCACCTAGAGCACCGGCTCAAATACCTAACACGGAGCACCATTATGCTTGTGTGAAAGGAATGATAGCACCTAAACCACCGGCTTGAACACCTAACACAGAGCACCTTTATCCTTGTGTGAAGGCGGTGATAGCACCTAGACCACCGGCTCGAACACTTAACAAAGAGCACCATTATGCTTGTGTGAAAAAAATTATAGCACCGAGACCACCGGCTCGAACGCCTACCACAGAGCCCTATTATGCTAGTGTAAAAGGGGTGATAGCACCTAGACCACCGGCTTAAACACCTAACACAGAACACCATTATGCTTGTGTGAAAGGGATGATAGCACCTAGACCACCGGCTCGAACACCTAACAAAGAGCACCTTTATGCTTGTGTGAAGGCGATGATAGCATCTAGACCACCGGCTCGAACACCTAACAAAGAGCACCTTTATGCTTGTGTGAAGGCGATGATAGCACCTAGACCACCGGCTCGATCACCTAACACAGAGCACCATTATGCTTGTGTGAAGGAAATGATAGCACCTAGACCACCGGCTCGAACAACTAACACCAAGCATCATTATGCTTGTGTAAAAGGGATGACAGCACCTAGACCACCGCCTCAGACGCCTAACACCGAGCACCTTTATGCTTGTGTGAAGGCGATGATAGCACCTAGACCACGGGCTCGAACACCTAACACAGAGCCCCATTATGCTTGTGTAAAAGGGATTGTAGCACCTAGACCACCACTCGAACACCTAACACAGAGCACCTTTATCCTTGTGTGATGGCGATGATAGCACCTAGACCACCGGCTCGAACACCTAACACAGAGCACCATTATGCTTGTGTGAAATAAATTATAGCACCTAGACCACCGGCTCGAACGCCTAACACAGAGTCCCATTATGCTTGTGTAAAAGGGGTGATATCACTTAGACCACCGGCTCGAACACCTAACACAGAGCACCATTATGCTTGTGTGAAGGAAATGATAGCACCTAGAGCACCGGCTCAAATACCTAACACAGAGCACCATTACGCTTGTGTGAAAGGGATGATAGCACCTAAACCACCGGCTTGAACACATAACACAGAGCACCTTTATCCTTGTGTGAAGGCGATGATAGCACCTAGACCACCGGCTCGAACACTTAACACAGAGCACCATTATGCTTGTGTGAAAAAAATTATAGCACCTAGACCACCGGCTCGAACGCCTAACACAGAGCCCTATTATGCTTGTGTAAAAGGGGTGATAGCACTTAGACCACCGGCTCAAACACCTAACACAGAACACTATTATGCTTGTGTGAAAGGGATGATAGCATCTAGACCACCGGCTTGAACACCTAACACAGAGCACCTTTATCCTTGTGTGAAGGCGATGATAGCACCTAGACCACCGTCTCGAACACCTAACACAGAGCACCATTATGCTTGTGTGAAAGAAATTATAGCACCTAGACCACCGGCTCGAACGCCTAACACAGAGCCCCATTATGTTTGTGTAAAAGGGGTGATAGCACCTAGACCAAGGGCTCGAACACCTAACATAGAGCATCATTATGCTTGTGTGAAGGCGATGGTAGCACCTAGACCACCGGCTTGAACACCTAACACAGAGCACCTTTATGCTTGTGTGAAAGGGATGATAGCACTTTGACCACCGGCTCGAACACCTAACAAAGAGCACCATTATGTTTGTGTGTAGGCGATGATAGCACTTAGACCACCAGCTCGAACACCTAACACAGCGCCCCTTTATGCTTGTCTGAAGGTGATGATAGCACTTAAACCACCGGCTCGAACACCTAACTCAGAGCACCGTCATGCTTGTGTAAAATGGATGATAGCACCTAGACCACCGGCTCGAACACCTAACACAGAGCACCATATGATTATGTGAAAGGGATGATAGCACCTAGACCACTGGCTCGAACACCTAACTCAGAGTATTATTATGCTTAAGCGCAAGGGATGATAGCACCTAGACCACCGGTCCGAACACCTAACACAGAGCATCATTATGCTTGTGTAAAAGGGATGATAGCACCTAGACCACCGGCTCGAGCATCTAACACAGAGCACCTTTATGCTTGAGTGAAGGCGATGGTAGCACCTAGACAACCGGCTCGAACACCTAACACATAGCACCATTATGCTTGTGTGAAAGGGATGATAGCACCTAGACCACCGGCTTGATCACCTAACACAGAGCACCTTTATCCTTGTGTAAATGCGATGATAGCACTCAGACCACCGGTTCGAACATCTAACATAGAGCACCAATATGCTTGTGTGAAAAAAATTATAGCACCTAGACCACCGGCTCGAACGCCTAACACAGAGCACCACTATGCTTGTGTAAAAGGGGTGATAGCACCTAGACCAACGGCTCGAACACCTAACATAGAGCACCATTATGCTTGTGTGAAGGCGATGATAGCACCTAGACCACCGGCTTGAACACCTAACACAAAGCACCTTTATGCTTGTGTGAAGGTGATGATAGCACCGAGTCCACCGGCTCGAACACCTAACACAGAGCACCTTGATGCTTGTGTAAAATGGATGATAACACCTAGACCACCGGCTCGAACACCTAACATAGAGCACCAATATGCTTGTGTGAAGGAAATGATAGCACCTAGACCACCGGCTCGAACAACTAACACCAAGCATCATTATGCTTGTGTAAAAGGGATGACAGCACCTAGACCACCGCCTCAAACGCCTAACACCGAGCACCTTTATGCTTGTGTGAAGGCGATGATAGCACCTAGAACACAGGCTCGAACACCTAACACAGAGCCCCATTATGCTTGTGTAAAAGGGATTGTAGCACCTAGACCACCACTCGAACACCTAACACAGAGCACCTTTATCCTTATGTGATGGCGATGATTGCACCTAGACCACCGGCTCGAACACCTAACACAGAGCACCATTATGCTTGTGTGAAATAAATTATAGCACCTAGACCACCGGCTCGAACGTCTAACACAGAGACCCATTATGCTTGTGTATAAGGGGTGATATCACTTAGACCACCGACTCGAACACCTAACACAGAGCACCATTATGCTTGTGTGAAGGAAATGATAGCACCTAGAGCCCCGGCTCAAATACCTAACACAGAGCACCATTATGCTTGTGTGAAAGGGATTATAGCACCTAAACCATCAGCTTGAACACATAACACAGAGCACCTTTATCCTTGTGTGAAGGCGATGATAGCACCTAGACCACCGGCTCGAACACTTAACACAGAGCACCATTATGCTTGTGTGAAAAAAATTATAGCACCTAGACCACCGGCTCGAATGCCTAACACAGAGCCCTTTTATGCTTGTGTAAAAGGGGTGATAGCACTTAGACCACCGGCTCAAACACCTAACACAGAACACCATTATGCTTGTGTGAAAGGGATGATAGCATCTAGACCACCGGCTTGAACACCTAACACAGAGCACCTTTATCCTTGTGTGAAGGCGATGATAGCACCTAAACCACCGGCTCGAACACCTAACACAGAGCATCATTATGCTTGTGTGAAAGAAATTATAGCACCTAGACCACCGGCTCGAACGCCTAACACAGAGCCCCATTATGTTTGTGTAAAAGGGGTGATATCACCTAGACCAAGGGCTCGAACACCTAACATAGAGCATCATTATGCTTGTGTGAAGGCGATGGTAGCACCTAGACCACCGGCTTGAACACCTAACACAGAGCACCTTTATGCTTGTGTGAAAGGGATGATAGCACTTTGACCACCGGCTCGAACACCTAACAAAGAGCACCATTATGATTGTGTGTAGGCGATGATAGCACTTAGACCACCGGCTCGAACACCTAACACAGCGCCCCCTTATGCTTGTCTGAAGGTGATGATAGCACCTAGACAACCGGCTCGAACACCTAACACAGAGCACCATTATGCTTGTGTGAAAGGGTTGATAGCACCTAGACCACCGGCTTGATCACCTAACACAGAGCATCTTTATCCTTGTGTGAATGCGATGATGGCACTCAGACCACCGGCTCGAACATCAAACACAGAGCACCAATATGCTTGTGTGAAAGAAATTATAGCACCTAGACCACCGGCTCGAACGCCTAACACAGAGCCCCATTATGCTTGTGTAAAAGAGGTGATAGCACCTAGACCAACGGCTCGAACACCTAACATAGAGCACCATTATGCTTGTGTGAAGGCGATGATAGCACCTAGACCACCGGCTTGAACACCTAACACAAAGCACCTTTATGCTTGTGTGAAGGTGATGATAGCACCGAGTCCACCGGCTCGAACACCTAACACAGGGCACCTTTATGCTTGTGTAAAATGGATGATAACACCTAGACCACCGGCTCAAACACCTAACACAGAACACCATATGATTATGTGAAAGGGATGATAGCACCTAGACCACTGGCTCGAACACCTAACTCAGAGCATTATTATTCTTGTGCGAAAGGGATGATAGCACCTAGACCACCGGTTCGAACACCTAACACAGAGCATCATTATGCTTGTGTTAAAGAGATGATAGCACCTAGACCACCGGCTCGAACACCTAACACAGAGCACCATTATACTTGTGTGAAAGAAATTATAGCACCTAGACCACCGGCTCGAACACCTATCACAGAGCCACATTATGCTTGTGTAAAAGGGGTGATAGCACCTAGACCAATGGCTCGAACACCTAACATAAAGCATCATTATGCTTGTGTGAAGGCGATGGTAGCACCCAGACCACCAGCTTGAACACCTAACACAGAGCACCTTTATGCTTGTGTAAAAGGGATAATAGCACTTTGACCACCGGCTCGAACACCTAACACAGATCACCATTATGCTCGTGTGAAGGCAATGATAGCACCTAGACCACCGGCTCGAACACCTAACAAAGAGCACCTTTATGCTTGTGTGAAGGCGATGATAGCACCTAGACGACCGGCTCGAACACCTAACAAAGAGCACCTTTATGCTTGTGTGAAGGCGATGATAGCATCTAGACCACCTGCTCGAACACCTAACACAGCTCCATTTTATGCTTGTCTGAAGGTGATTATAGCACTTAGACCACCGGCTCGAACACTTAACTCAGAGCACCGTCATGCTTGTGTAAAATGGATGATAGCACCTAGACCACCGGCTCGAACACCTAACACAGAGCACCATATGATTATGTGAAAGGGATGATAGCACCTAGACCACTGGCTCGAACACCTAACTCAGAGCATTATTATGCTTGTGCGAAAGGGATGATAGCACCTAGACCACCGGTTCGAACACCTAACACAGAGCACCATTATGCTTGTGTGAAAGGGATGATAGCACCTAGACCACCGGCTTGAACACCTAACACGAGCACCTTTATCCTTGTGTGAAGGCGATGATAGCACCTAGACCACCGGCTCGAACACCTAACACAGAGCCCCATTATGCTTGTGTGAAAGAAATTATAGCACCTAGACCACCGGTTTGAACGCCTAACACAGAGCCCCATTTTGCTTGTGTAAAAGGGGTGATAGCACCTAGACCAACGGCTCGAACACCTAACATAGAGCATCATTATGCTTGTGTGAAGGCGATGGGAGCACCTAGACCACCGGCTTGAACACCTAACACAGAGCACCTTTATGCTTGTGTGAAAGGGATAATAGCACTTTGACCACCAGCTCGAACACCTAACAAAGAGCACCATTATGATTGTGTGTAAGCGATGATAGCACTTAGACCACCGGCTCGAACACCTAACACAGCGCCCCTTTATGCTTGTCTGAAGGTGATGATAGCACTTAGACCACCGGCTCGAACACCTAACTCAGAGCACCGTCATGCTTGTGTAAAATGGATGATAGCACCTAGACCACCGGCTCGAACACCTAACACAGAGCACCATATGATTATGTGAAAGGGATGATAGCACCTAGACCACTGGCTCGAACACCTAACTCAGAGCATTATTAGGCTTGTGCGAAAGGGATGATAGTACCTAGACCACCGCTTCGAACATCTAACACAGAGCATCATTATGCTTGTGTAAAAGGGATGATAGCACCTAGACCACCGGCTTGAACATCTAACACAGAGCACCTTTATGCTCGTGTAAAGGCGATGATAGCACCTAGACCACCGGCTCGAACACCTAACACAGAGCACCATTATGCTTGTGTGAACGGGATAATAGCACCTAGACCACCGGCTTGAACACCTAACACAGAGCACCTTTATCCTTGTGTGAATGCGATGATAGCACCTAGAACACCGGCTCGAACAACTAACACAGAGCACCATTATGCTTGTGTGAAAGAAATTATAGCACCTAGACCACCGGCTCAAACGCCCAACACAGAGAACCATTATGCTTGTGTAAAGGGTGATAGCACCTTGACCAACGGCTCGAACACCTAACATAGAGCGCCATTATGCTTGTGTGAAGGCGATGATAGCACCTAGACCACCGGCTTGAACACCTAACACAAAGCACCTTTAT
>SDVV010023390.1:1592-12766 GCA_016164225.1 Gammarus roeselii | reverse complement strand
TGAGTTCAACTCAGTCTAGTGAGTTTAACTCAGTCTAGTGAGTTCAAATCAGTCTAGTGAGTTCAATTCAGTCTTCTGAGTTCAACTCAGTCTATTGAGTTCAACTCAGTCTAGTGAGTTCAACTAAGTCTAGTGAGTTCAACTCAGTCTTGTGATTTCAACTCAGTCTAGTGAGTTCAACTCAGTCTAGTGAGTTCAACTCAGTCTAGTGAGTTCAACTCAGTCTAGTGAGTTCAACTCAGTCTTGTAGTTTAACTCAGTCTAGTGAGTTCAACTCAGTCTAGTAAGTTCAACTCAGTCTGGAAGGGTAAGAGAAAAACAGGTCAAGCGGACACAAAAGGCTTTAAAGAGTCTATTAGTTTAACTCAGTCTAGCAGTTCAACTCAATCTAGTGAATTGAACTCAGTCTAGTGAGTTCAACTCAGTCTAATGAGTTCAACTCAGTCTAGTGAATTCAACTCAGTCTAGTGAGTTCAACTCAGTCTAGTAAGTTCAACTCAGTCTAGAAGAGTAAAAGAAGAACAGGTCAAGCTGACACAGAAAGCTTTAAAGAGTCTTCTAGTTCAACTCAGTCTAGCGACCTGAACTCAGTCTAGTAGTTCAACTCAGTTTAGTAAGTTCAACTCAGTCTAATAGTTCAACTCAGTCTAGTGAGTTCAACTGAGTCTAGTAGTTCAACTCAGTTTAGTAAGTTCAACTCAGTCTAATAGTTCAACTCAGTCTAGTGAGTTGAACTCAGTCTAGTAGTTCCAATCACTCAAGTGAGTTCATCTTAGTCTAGTAAGTTGAACTCAGTCTAGTTAACATAGCGTTTATAATGACCACTACAATAAACAATAGCAAGAGACACGTTAGCTTGCTGCACGAATTCCTACGAGTTAAATAAATGGGTATTCGAGAAATGTCGTCAGATTACGGGTGAAGGGACACACCTGAATCGTTGCACGGCAGATTTTGAAAGCAATTTGCTCAATTGGCATTTGTTCATTCTGAAACCGTGTATATCCGTAAGAATAAATAAATGCGCAGTTATTACACTGCCCTCATATTGTTAGTACTGTCATAAAATATCAGCGCGAAGAAAAAGTAGTGTTAGATTGAGAGAGACGAGAAAACAGAGATCAAGGAAGGTGTTTGTTTAATAGACAATATGGATTGAAATGAAGGTGTCATGTGTTTAGTGTTGGTGTGTTATTACCTTTAAGAAAGGTGCTGGTTTAATAGACAACGGGGATTGAGATGAAGTGTGTCATGTGTTTAGTGTTTGTGTGCTATTACCTTTAAGGAAGGTGCTGGTTTAATAGACAATGGGGATTGAGATGAAGTGTGTCATGTGTTTAGTGTTTGTGTGTTATTACCTTCTAGGAAGGTGCTGCTTAATAGACACTGGGGAATAAAATGAAGTGTGTCAAGTGTTTTGTGTTTGTGTGTTATTACCTTCAAGGAAGGTGCTGGTTTCATAAACAATGGGGAATGAGATGAAGTGTGTCATGTGTTAGTGTTTGTGTGTTATTACCTTCAAGGAAGGTATTGGTTTAATAGACAATGGGGAATGAGATGAAGTGTGTCATTTGTTTAGTGTTTGTGTGCTATTACCTTCAAGGAAGGTGCTGGTTTAATAGACAATGGGGAATGAGAAGAAGTGTGTCATTTGTTTAGTGTTTGTGTGTTATTACCTTCAAGGAAGGTGCTGGTTAAATAGACAATGGGGAATGAGATGAAGTGTGTCATTTGTTTAGTGTTTGTGTGCTATTACCTTCAAGGAAGGTGCTGGTTTAATAGACAATGGGGAATGAGATTAAGTGTGTCATGTGTTTAGTGTTTGTGTGCTATTACCTTCAAGGAAGGTGCTGGTTGAATAGACAATGGGGAATGAGATGAAGTGTGTCATGTGTTTAGTGTTTGTGAGTTATTACATTCAAGGAAGGTGCTGGTTTAATAGACAATGGGGAATGAGATTAAGTGTGTCATGTGTTTAGTGTTTGTGTGCTATTACCTTCAAGGAAGGTGCTGGTTTAATAGACAATGGGGAATGAGATGAAGTGTGACATTTGTTTAGTGTTTGTGCGCTATTACCTTCAAGGAAGGTGCTGGTTTAATAGACAATGGGAAATGAGATGAAGTGTGTCATTTGTTTAGTGTTTGTGCGCTATTACCATTAATGTAGGGGCAATTTGGGACCTCTACAAATCAATCGGACATTTGAAAGAGATTTATACAGAATTACAATCGTTCTAATCTTTCTACATTGAGGCCCAACGCAGACGATAGTTACGTTCTGGTCAGAGAAGAAAACCATCTAAAATAAGTGGAATAAGGAAAAGCTGTAAGCCATTCTTGAAATGGCGTCGTTTAGCCAACCATGCTAGGTACAATCAATATTAAGCCACCATGATGCACTATTGCTAAATCAATTTGAGATAAAGAAGTAAAGTTCTTGATTAGATGAAGCCAGAATTTTTGTTAACAGACACCGTAATAAATACTAACCGCTTGTGAAAATACTACACAAACATCGCAAATTACATGTACCATTGCCCGCCCCAACAATTCGTGAAGTGTCGTCCAAGCCTCTACGTACATACAGGGTGTCCCACAAAAATGTCCCCTATTTTTTGTATTTATCATATCTCCAGTTCAAATTGAGATATTTTGAGTCTGTATATTTCATATTATATAAAATTATAGTTTTTTTATTCAGATAAAGAAAATGGTGAATATCTACTGCGCGGGAAAAAGTTGAATGAACAGGGGTGGAAAACGCTGAATTTGATTTGTTTCTGTTCACAATACTTTCATATCCATTAAATTTCCTCACTGTTCAATAAACCGTTTCTTTATCGGGGAGTTTAGTTCAAGGAATTTTTCGTTTCTTAAAATTCTAAGACAATAAAAATTCTTTGCTCTTCAGACAGCTGCATTTTAGGGTTTTTCAGCTGTTCAAAATAAGGACCTAAATTTTTAACTCACAAATTATTTAAATACTCGCGTGTATGCGTGATACACCTTTTCGATATCATTAATACTCATTGAAATAACGTATTAAGGTTTGTGACATATTTCTATGATAATCTTGTCACATAGTATGTTCTACTCCTGTTCATTCGTCTACTTACCAGGATGTAAATCCATAAGGTTTCACTCTTTCTGTCCAATGACGTGGTGTCTGGACAGTAGCAATAACAGGCGCGAAACACGGATGAGACAATGTAATGGTTGAAATGTATCTAATTACATTGTGTGTTCGACTTAGTCCCTGTGTAACTCGGACAGTGTAATTATTAATTACTTGTAGGTTCAGTTAGTTACTTATGTGGCTAATTTATTTACTTTTTGGGTTGTCCAAACGAAAATTTAGATGTCATCATTAGTGACGACTTAAAACGCAGCAAGCAATGTAACGATGCTGCCAAGAAAGGCAACAAAATACTAGGTATGATATCCACCACTATCTCGTACAAAAACCAACACAGTATGCTCAAGTTATGTAATGCATTTGTAAGACCACATCTCGAGTATGCCGTTCAATTCTTGTCTATATTCTTTAGAAAAGACGTTATTAATTTTGAGAAGGTTCAACGTAGAGCTACCAAACTCATCCTCTCGCTGCGGAATAAATCGTACGAAGACAGGCTTCGTGAACTCAATCTTTATTCACTCGAGAAACGTCGAGTCAGAGGCGACATGATCGAAGTGTGGAAGGTTATGAAGGGTAAGGAAAACGTTGACCGAGCGAGCCTTTTTACTCTAGATACAAACGGAGTGAATAGAAACAATGGATACAAAATCGTTGAGAAACGTTTCTTACTAGACATCACGCGCAATTTCTTCACGTATAGAGTTGTCGAAGAATGAAACAAACTTCCAGCGGAGGTTGTAAACAGCAATACAGTCGAAACGTTCAAGTCGCGGCTAGATAAGTTCTACATAAGTCGCCGATAAACAGCTAAACCGTTCCCTTTCCTGTTGTTATATAAAAACAGAAATGGCACACGAAGCTCTCTTTGACATTCTACTTCAGAACTAATCCTCTTACTATTAAAAGACAACTTAGTTTGGGCCAATAGGCCTCTTAGACGTTCTACTCCAGAACTAATCCCCTTGATATCAAAAGGTAACCTAGTTTGGGCCAAAAGACCTGCTGTTGTCTTTGTACACTTGTGAACACTTGTATCATAGAATCTATTGGCACGTTATTCATTCTTTGTTAGTGGTTTATGAACCTCTGGGCAGCGCCGAAAGTTAAATAGTTAATCCTTTCACGGCACTCTACCTCATACAAACGCACCTGGGGTAAATTGAAAAGCAATAATCAGTTCAACAATACTTTAAGTGAATACAGAAATCCAGAAAAAATACGCTAATGCAATAAATAAATCATACATAGCTTGGGGTCACGCAACTTGCCATGCTATGAGAGGAAACGCCACCCTCCGAGCATGGCGCTGGCCTGAGTGTGAAGGTCAGAAGTTTCTTGCTCCTGGTGGAATTCTTACACGTATTGTAGGTAACGATCTGATGATTTAAACTTCAAAAATGAAAATAATTCAATAATGAAAAATTACAATGAAAGAGCAGCGTTAGTTAACCAGAATCACTTAAATTATGTCCTAACAACCAACTGACTATCCGCCCTGGACTCTTGCAGGGGGCAGATAATCCCTGCACGAGGGCCCAGATCGGAACATCATGTAGGTAACGGACTAATTTAGAATAATTAAGAGATAAATGAAAACACAAGAAATGCTTAGAAGAAGAATTGACTTGCAGTAAATGCAGAATTGCAAGGTCAAGATTTATAAACTGAACTTGTCTATAAATCTTGGTCAAGGTGGCCCAGGCGGCAAAAGGGGCATAACGATGGCGACTGCTATTATCAGAACTAGGCTGAGCTAAAACGTAATCCTGAGATGCCGCAGATACAATTAATTCGGTTGAAATAATGCATCACAACACTATAAACTGTAAGTGATGTATGTCACCGATTTAAAAATAAAAATATAACCAATCACTTGAATAAGAGTCCACTCTCCCTGTAGCTGTATTCATGGGCAAACATTGTTAGTAAAACTTGAAGATGTGTGGTTTTGGTACATTTGACTACTGCCCAGCGATGAGACATAGACAAAAAAAAATCTATGGTTCCTGCATCCTACACTGGGTCTTACGTTATATAGACAACAAACTGCTTGTAGACATCAATATATACTCTAACTTGCTGGAGAATGAAACATGTTTAAGTATATGTTTATTCATTTACCTATGTTTATATTTACAAAATTTTAGAAACATTTAGAGAATAAAACCTGAAAACGTGGATGTGCTTCCGTCATTCACGCGAGTACACTCATCAAAGACGGCCTCATCCGGCTTACGTCTCTTCCATGTTAAATCCATTTTTACATCATCGTCATCATCATCCACTACACATCGCTTCCTCTTTTTAGTGACGGTAGGTTCAACTTCAATGGATTTTTTGGGAATGTCTTGATGGTCATAGGCAAGAGTTGTGCACGCGTCGACATAGTAGCGTTTGTTTTCAAACTTACTGAGACAATTTTTAATAATGCGTACAGTTTGAAGCTGGCATGCTTGTGCACAAATGTTGTGTATGGTCTCAAAGTGTGTGTATGTTTGCTGGTTATGTATGTCTCTGTATTTTTTATGTCTTATTTTGGCTTGTGTCTGGTAATTGACACCCTTAGCAGCTGATTTTGGGGCGTCGGACTCGAGAAACATGCTGGAACACTTTGGTTGCAAGCGAATGATTTCACTCGGGTAGTCGTTGGTTGTTTCACTTTTCAGTAGTGCCAGTTGTCTTTTCTTCGATTCATTGTACAAGGGATGATTTTTCTGGTAGTTGGAGAAGTCCATGAAGGCGGTCAGAGGAGGTTCACGCATTTCAGCCTCAATGTCGGTCGTACTTTTGAACTGGAGCAGCAACGAGTCGGATTCGGAGTAGATTAGCGAGACGTTGTCACCGTAGTTGGGTTTCAGTGTGTGTGTCATAAAAGAAGTTGTAGACTTTTTCTTTAGCTTTCTCATGCACGTAGAATCCAACTTGGAGTGGGTGAACCATTCTGATATTTTTTTGCTTGAGGATCATGATGACTGTTTCGGAACCGATGGCATAGCACATTTTCAAAAGGTGGTTAGCACCTCCTGAGTTGCACAGCAACTCGTTGGCTGCGCACACGACCTTTGCCTTTAGACTTCTGTTGAGCGAATTGAACAATAGCTTCCCGTAGATACTATTTGAGAGCAGTTTGTACAGGGACTTTTTGAAGCAGTTCATGGACACCTGACGTTCTTGGATATTTCTCATGATGAACGATTTGAAGCCCGGTTCCTGCTTGATTCGAAAAATTCAATGAACCTTGGTCACTTCCAATCCTTGCCTGAGGAGTACTTGCAATAGTTCCAGGGCCACGAGGTAGTCAGTTTGGGGTAGATGACTAATAACCAGCTTTTGATCTGCTCGTTTCCTGTTTTGCGATGTTCCGAGCCTGCCAAGAGATTTTTTGTGAAGGGCGAAACATCGTCCAAGCTAACCTCTTTGTGATGTCGGAGTAGCGGCAGCTGACTTGTTTTTCGTGCAACTTCGTCGCTGATTTGGGCATCGATACAGACAATGTACGTGTACTCGCCAAAACAGTCCGCGTTTACCAAGTCGAATACTTGAATTTCTTTGGGTGTGAGCTCGAGGATTTCGTCAATGATAAGAGGTTCACTCAAGCATCCACCATAAAAACTGTTCAAGTCCCACATTGCTGCTGAAGACACAGGTAGTTTAGGGTCACAGTCTTTGCATCGGGGATTGTTTACCTTTGTAAAACCTTTTGTCAACGTCAAAAATCCCCCTCGTGTATTTGTGACAATCAAGTGTAGTAGATCGATATCTTTGACCAGCTCCAGTTTCATCTTGCCTTCGTAGAGAGCGGCTTGCACCGCAAAGCCAGGGACGCTCACAAAATGGACGGGGTCGAGGGTATAGTCGCGTGTCATGGTCTCCCTAAACTTTTGGAAGACTTCGGCCAGTAGCAACGTGTCTATTAACAGGTAGAAGATCATGTATGCTCGCAAAGTTTTGCAGTTGGCTGCCTGCCACATTCCAATCACTTCAGCATAATCAAAGTCCGATATTTCTTTGCCTCGAAGTTGACTGCAAAAGGCTTGTTGCGATAGGATGTCTGTTTGGTCCAGCACAGAATCCGATGTGATGGCCTCATAGCAAAAATGTCCTGTTCGAGTAGCGAGGTCTAGAACTTTGTCACTGTAGCCGAGATCCGTGAGATGGGATTTCAGGAGCGGCATGTCATGGCCACTATTTTCAAGATTTTTAGCAAAACTCTCTAAACTTGAGTTGAGGAACGAGTATGAGTCAATGAACTTGACACCGTACTTGCCCGTGTCATCATTCAAGGAGATTGAGGCACAGATACTTTAGTTTTGTGCGTTGCAATCCTTAATAAAGAAAGAGATGTCAAAGCTACTAATTTTGCCGTTGTTTAAGCATATTTAACAGCGGTGCGGGCGCAACGATAGGGCTCAAAAATAGCGCCCGGGCTTAGGTGGGCATCGGTGGCAGCCCACCTTTGTTTTAAACAAAACCAATAAGTCTCTGCAGGTGGCCCCTAATAGTAGTTGTCTGCGACTCAGAAGGACGATTACCATAGTTTCAATTCCCACTCGTTGCAACACCCATAAGAGTGTCTGGACAATGAAGAACCTTCGCACTCAGATAGCTAACTATTTTGTTTGATGTCTATGGTGTCTCTGGCACATGAACCAACCTGCGTGTGAAAATCTGCTGGGGTGCCCTCCTGGAAAACTATGTATGTATGTATAGACATACAGCCGTTTCCCCCTAGTTAGGGGGGTGGCTAGGTTAGGCAGACACAGAGGGGGGAGGAGCCCAATCTCCCCGCCACAAGACCGCCGTGTCCCTGCCGAGGCTCGAACTCGCGACATGCAGCACCAGAGGCTGACACTGCAGAAATACATATGAGCAAAATACTTTTGAAAAAAATCTTCTCAAAGAGCACATCCTTGATTAATCCACAGACCTTGAAAATAAAATGTTCATAAACATCATCTCAATTTATGACTGAAACATCGGCTCAGACGTTTAGGTTGAACTCACATGCTGTCAGCAAAGGGAAAGAAAGTCTAGGAAACGTTTGCCTCAATTTTAAGACGGCAGCTGAGGATGCAAGAACCGTGACATTTAAAACTTCCTTGATAACGAAGATGGTTGCGTAGGCCCCCATCTGGTTGTCCAATCATCCATCGCTCAGATCGCAGATGATGTTCACTCGTCCACAGGACGAGTCCATGTCCATGTTCACTCGTTCACAGGACGAGTCCATGGTCAAATTTGATTTTATTTACACCTCAAGAAGGATCTAGAACGTCAGCGTGGTCTTTGTTGTTCTCATCAATATTACTGCGGAGAGGTAGGGCATACGAAATCGTTTCGGATACCATGGTGGATATGGTGGGGTAGTTGGAAACTATGGGGTGGTTAATATATAATTAATAACACATACGTTTTTCCGCGGGTTGGAACTACGTGCCATAGAACAATACGTATGTTTGCCCCGCAGGTTACAAACACGTACTTTTGCCTCGCGGGTTAGAAAAACGTGCTCCTAAGTTAGGTTAGGTTGGGTAGAACGGTTCCAACAATATGCTCGCAACGTAGTCGGCAAATATATCTATCTGCGCGCAACATAACGGCACGAAGCTACTACCCCGTCATATCAAACTGTACCAGGGTGGGCACCACAGTATACATTTTAATTTTTTACCATACTCGCATTTTGGCTTTGATACTGAAACTGATCGCATACGGTGATAGATATATTTCAGCTTATGAGAGGGTATGTTATAAGGGGTCTCTGGGCTGCCCTGCGTGTCAGAGCGAATGTCACAAAAGGGTGGCGGATGAGCCGGCACCCTCGACGATAGTGGTAATAACCCTATCAAAAGCATGCCATTTATTTACCGATATTGTCGCCGCAGGCTAACATAGAGTGAAACGCTTCCTGAATGCTTTTTGAACTCCTGCGATGTTTCCAGGAACTTTTACACTCAACAGTGAAAGTAAAAAGTCGTACCAGGTAGAAGGATTCCCAATATATTAGCCAACATTAGGCAGTTGTTGTATTCTTATTGACTTCCTGCCTGCAGCCCCTCTACTCTCAGAGTGTCGATGAATTCATATTTTCTCTGGGATATCAAGCTACAGATTCTAGGATACAGAGCCACACACTCGTAGTGTCACAGTCCGGAATTTGTTATTGCATGTTACGTGCTGGGAGTGTTTCTCCAGACGTCACTGTGCAAGGCGGTGTTCAAGCGTTCTTATTTCTCTTAAAATACATATTTTAAGAGAAATTAGAACGCTTGAACACCGTTTCTCTCAGTGAGCATGCCACAGAGACTTTATTTGAATGTAGAATACATGCAACACAGATATAAACTTAGGAAATGAAGAACGACTGAACAAATGTTTCCGAGATTTCACCTTCTCAAGGTGAAGGTTTGTGACGTCATGAAGCTTTTTTCATATGAAAACGACACAAGAAAAGAGTATATTTGTCTCAAATGTTCAACTGCAGGAGGTTTTCTCAAACACCGTCGGTTCAATCGTGCTTATTGTTTCAGCAGCATTAGCTTGCATGTATTTACTTTATAACCAGATTTTTTATGCGTGGTTCTCGTCCTTCAATTGGGGTTTAAAGAACATCAATTCCAGATCAAACCCTTCCACGGTCATGTTGCTCTTAGAAGCTCAGATTCCATTTGAATTCCAACTCATACCACGTTTATTTTATTCCTATAGGCTTACTGTCATCCACTCGCTTCCATTTGAATCCGAACTTATCAACGCTCTTGTGGTTTCAGGTTACCCGTTCGAGTACCAACTCTCCCACGCTCATCCGCTTCAATGATCAGGCCATAAAAAATTTGAGTTTTCTTTGTTGGGAGGTAACATAAATGTTGATGGCAGCGTCACGGTGAGATGCAGGTAGGAGAATAATTCAAAAATATTAATTTAGAAAAATATTAATTTTTTTGGAATCTCAACAGTTTTTGGGGATACGTATATATGTGTGTGTGTGTTTTGTAATCCCCTGATTCCACAAATAATTGAAATCAGGTAACACATTTTCGCGTTGGGCAGCAAGAACAAGGGAACAAGGTAAAAATTATAATGTCGTACACTATCGAATCATAGCCAATGTACCGTTTAGAGCATAACTTGGATATATCGCCACTTCTACTAATAGATTCTTCATCATTTGAGTAGCACAGCGCCTTTGAAGAGCAAATAACTGAAATGTTTACCACCCTTTAATAGTACTTTCCTCTGTGAGGGCTTGTTATTGTATTTTAGTTGCCAGATGTGATTATTGGGCACCTTGCATGTTGAGCACAACATATTTCACAGGACACTTTCCCATGAATAATTATTCAAAAAATCAAAAGGGTAATTTGAGTAGTATATGAAATACAATTTTTAAGATAACTAAACATATGTATGATTTTTTTGTTGTCAGTGTCATTTGCTCAGGACGGGCACTTCTTCAAAGATGAACTGTATCCTCCATTTGCCAAGGACGGGCACTTCTTCAAAGATGAACTGTATCCTCCGTTTGCCAAGGACGGGCACTTCTTCAAAGATGAACTGTATCCTCCATTTGCCAAGGACGGGCACTTCTTCAAAGATGAACTGTATCCTCCATTTGCCAAGAACGGGCACTTCTTCAAAAATGAACTGTATCCTCCATTTGCCAAGGACGGGCACTTCTTCAAAGATGAACTGTATCCTCCATTTTAAAGTAGGGACCAAGAGTTCAGTGGTCCGTTCTATGAACTCCTAGTTCCAGGGTTTATGACCGATAATCGTTGTTCTACCGGGAATGATTATCCGATCATCGTTGTTTGTTCGATAATCGTTGTTCTACCAGGAACGATTATCCTATTATCGTTGTTTGTTTGATAATCGTTGTTCTGCCGGGAACGATAGTAGTTAGATGTTGCGCAAGAACGGCATTCTAGAGTCATTTTTGTGAAGGATTATAGATAGGGATAAATAGCGGTGGGCGGGGGCGGGGTAGGACGCGATGCATGCACCTTGACTCACCGAGCGTACGGGGGTGCGCGCA
>SDVV010023389.1:0-12766 GCA_016164225.1 Gammarus roeselii | reverse complement strand
TGGAGCGGGTTATTGTGTCCCAGTTGGTGTCTTTTCTGGAAGATTCTGGCATTTTGTCTGAGGGCCAATTTGGTTTCAGGGTTGGAAGGAGCACTGAAGACCAACTTTTGCTTACTTATGGTGAGGTTGCTGATTGGGTAGATGAAGGAATGGTTGTTGATGTGGTCTTTCTGGATTTCTCTTAAGCGTTTGATGTGGTCAGTCACTCGGTTTTGTTGGACAAACTGAGATGTGTGGGTATTCCGAATGGACTGTTCAATTGGATTCATAATTTTCTGATGGGAAGGCGAATGTGTGTTTCTGTGGGGGGAGTTGTCAGTGACTTATGAGAGGTGACAAGTGGTGTGCCCCAGGGTTCTGTGCTGGGTCCGCTCTTGTTCCTGCTATATGTCAATCATGTTCCAGCAGGTGTGGCTTGTGAGTGGAAGGCCTTTGCTGACGACTCCAAACTTTATTTGAGTTTCCCCCGCGATGTACAAGCAGTTTGCCTGGGTGTGTCTTCCTTACAGAGGGATCTGGATTTGTTGCAGTCTGTGGCGTTGTCATGCAATCTCTTGTTGATTATTGACAAGTGTGTCTTGATGCTTTTTTACAGGGGCCGTCTTGAATTGGAGCAGATTGATGATAGAACGACTTATTATTTGAATGGTGTGGTACTTGAGCTTGTCGATTCCTTCAGGGACTTAGGAGCGCTTGTTGACTCCAGGCTGCGGTTCCATCTCCACGTGAGGAGTGTTGTAAGAAAGGCTTCCACTCTCGCGACCAGTCTGCTCCGCTCTTATGTCAATAGGAGTTCTGTTTTCATGGTCTCTTTGTTTATTACTCATATTAGACCCATCTTGGACTACTGCTCATGTGTATGGAATGTGGGATATTTGGGGGATCTGAGACTGTTGGAGTCTGTGCAGAGGAGGTGGACCAAGGAGATGATGGGCTGTGTGGAGTGGACTATGGTGAGCGGCTAAAAGCAATGCAGTTGTTTTCTGTGAGAGGGAGGTTGTTGCGTTCTGATCTTGTGAAGTGTTGGAAGATTTTTCATTGTTCTGTTGATTCAGGTTTGTCTACTCTTTGAGAGAGCTCCGGATGTTGGCACACGTGGGCATCCTTTCAAGCTGGTGGCTCCTTGCTGTCAGACTGACTATAAACGGAGATTCTTTTATTCTCGCTGTGTGCAGATTTGGAACCGGCTGCCCGCTGATGTGGTGCAGTGTGATTCACTTGGCGGCTTCAAGAGGGCCCTGGCTTAGGAATTGGTGGCAGTGTTGTATGAGTTTTGCTAGACTTGATTTGATGTGATGTTGTTGCTTTGTTTTTGTTGTCCACGGTTGTGTGCAGTTGTTGACTGTCTTCATTGTTTTGTTTTCTTTGGACCTATTGAGCGCATTCCGACCAGCGTCCTGCTGCAGTGCTTGTACCGTGATGTTCATTTTGATTGCTGGCGCGCTGAGGTGTACTGCCTCCCATGCCTGCGTGCCCTGTTGGCGGGGCTGTGGGGGGCTGCAAAGGTGAGGCAAAGGTGATATATTTTAACAATCATTGTAACTTGAATAATATAAATAACCTATTTGTTCATTTATAGTCTTAATTTGGTGGAATGTCAAGTAGATATATATTGATCAAATGCAAACAACTCATTTGAATGCAAACAACTCTTTAAAATGCTTTGCATTCACTTGGATTAGACTCATAGCTGTTTAATAAATTGCAAACTGAGTAGCTAGCTATCAAGTTTATGAAATTGAACTGTGAATGTCAATAAGCCAGTCATTACTTTACTTCAAAGATGCTACAATTTTAATTTTTAAACAACACAGGAAGCCGCATAGCCCATGGAAATGAAATTAGTTCCCGTACCAATTACTAACTGAAGTCTTATCAGGAAGATCAATGGAATAGCTATGGTAGTTGCGTTTGTTCTTATACCTTTTTTTAACTGGCACAGTCTAGATTGGCTAATGGGGTAGAAGAGTTGCCTAAAATTTGGACTAAGGGCCTGCAGCTAGTTGCATTTGTTCACATACGGTAGATTAACTGCAACTGTTAGATGCCTGTGCCACCCTGTTGGAAGTTCTGTTCTGTCAACTACTTCATTGACATGCCTAATACAGACTTCAAACCATATGATTTCATTTTTGCCAATGTGAAGGGATACTCCCATTGGCCAGGAAGGATTGAGCCATTTGAACCTGAGGCCAATGTTATGTTACTTGTTACTTCATGTTACTTGTTACCCCCCAAGAAGTACCCTATTATTTTTTATGGTACCAGAGAAACAGGCAACCTCAAGGCAGAAGACTTGTTTCCCCTACCATGAGAACAAGGAATGTTTTGGCAAGCCTCGGAAGCAACATTTTTTTAATGTGGGTCTCTGGGAGCTTAAGAACAATCCAAACTGGTACCCAAACATTAAGAGCGACGGCATCCCGCAAGAAGAGGACGGGATCCGGCTTGAAGAGGATGGGATCCAGCAAGAGAAGGACGGGATCCAGCAAGAGGAGGAATCGACGCCAAACTCACCTTACATTGCCCTCAATGACTGCCCTAATTTTAGTGCTTCTGGGGTGCTTGGTGGGCAGTTTGTTGCTGGTGCTTGGGGCAGCAGTTTTGGGGAAGATGAGCCTGGTGATGGCGCGGATAAGTCAAAGGAACTTTGTACTTTTTGTGGATGCCGCTTGACTGTAAAGTCTATTGAATGTCATGACTGTGGTGGGTCTTTTCACTGAGTCTCAGAGTCTGTGGGTCTGAAGAGAGGTGTGATAGACTCACTTCTGGGGGATAGAGGACATGCAATTACTTATCATTGCATTCAGTGCAGGTGTAGCCAACATGAAAGGAGAACTTCTGTTGGAAGTATTGACTCCCTAGTTGGTAAGTCTGCCTTTAATCAACTGAGTGTAGTGGTTGGTGCTTTATGTTCCCAGTTTTGAGTGCTGATGAGAAGTACACAGGCTGCCCAAAACCATGATTGCACACCTCATGCTCCTAAGCAGGCTGCACCTGAGCTTCCTCTTAGGTCTGCCCATCTTTATGAAGTTGTTTGGGAAGAGGTGCGGGAGTTCCATGAGCAGATGAAATGGAGACATATGTAGTTTTAGAAGGCCTGGGTGAGACCAGGGCGTGGTGAGACCTCTGATTGGGTCTGAATGTGACCTGCATGAGATCCATAGAGTGAACGGACAGATTGGAATGTTCAGAGCAGAGATCTATGATGAAAGTGCAAGGAGTGAGATTCTGTTGAATGCAAGGGAATTGAAAGGTATGGACAGATGTGAAAGCTTATTTATCCAGAGGGATCTTGCATACAAACAACGCCAGGAGTTGTTCAGAAAGAGGAGCCAACTGTGAGCGGGGGAGGAGGGTGGGGCTGGCTTGGCTGTAGTCTGTGGTTCTGGTGGTTTCCTTGCAGCGTGGGGAGAGTGACACTGCTTTTGGTCGTGCTGCTGTTTTTGCTAGTCGTGGTGCTGCTGCGGCTGGTCTTGTTGCTGCTGCAGCTGGTCGTGGTGCTGCTGCCTTTGGGTCGTGGTGCTGCAGCTGGTCGTGGTGCTTCTGCTGCAGCTGGTCGTGGTGCTTCTGCTGCAGCTTGTCGTGGTCCTGCTGCTGCTGCAGCTGGTCGTGGTGCTGCTGCTGCAGCAGCTGGTCATGGTGCTGCTGCAACTGGTCGTGATGCTGATGCAGCCTGTCGTGATGCTACTGCAGCTAGTCGTGATGCTGCTGCAGCTGGTTGTGATGCTGCTGCAGCTGGTAGTGTTGCTGCAGAAGGTGGTAGTGTTGTTGCGGCTGGTGGGAGTGTTGCTTTGTCTGACTGTTGTCCTGCAGCGGCTGGTCGGGGTTCTGGTGTCAATGGTTGCAGTGTTACTGCGTCTGGCTCTGGGTCTGCTGCCAGTCTTGGTGTTGTTGTGACTGGTCGGGGTGGTGGTGGTGGTGCTCCCAATTGGGTTGGTGGGGCCGCTGGGTCAAATGATCAGAATTTCCTCCTGTGCTGAGCTACAGCAGTTTTTTAAGTGATTTTACTTTTTTAAAAGTTGACCATGTAAACATCAACTCACTAGCTAATAAAGTAGATTTATCTCAAATTTGCTTTTGAATCAGTGTCTTTGTGTATTAGCTGTTAGGGAGACGTGGTTGTTACCTTTTGTTGCATCATCCTTCATCAACATTGCTGACTACAGTTTTGTCAGGGGAGACACGGATGGCACAGCTCGGAAGCATGGATCCCTGCTTTATCTGCATAGGGACATAGCATTTTTGGTATTTGAGGTGCTCATTCTGAATGTTCTAGTTGTGCACCCAATTGATTTTGACTTGTGGATTATGGCTGTTCATCAGCCTCCTTCTTATACAATTTTAGAAAATATCATCGTGTTGGACTTTTCACTGAACTTTTGCCCTGTTAAGGAGATGATCATTGCAATTGCAGGTGATTTGAATTTACCAACAATTGACTGGTCCTTGGACCTCATTGATGGCTACAATTGGCCTATTGACCTGCAATTTTGAGACTGTTTCTCATTTCTTGGGCTTATGCAGTGGGTAAGAGAGCCTACTTTTATACTCTCTGACAATATACTGGATCTTCTTTTTAAATCTGAGGATGATTGTGTTGGTGAGGTTTTTCTGTTGCCGCTGCTGCCTTGCTGCCAGCATTCTTCTGTTGTGTTGGAGTATATCTTCAGTGGGGAGGGGCTGGAGCGCGTGGCTGTGGGGGAGAGACGTATTTGGTACAAGGGAAATCATGCCAGAATTTCTCACCAGGCAACCAGGTGAGAAATGGAGACAGTTCACAGCACAATCTGAACTGTTACCATATAGCCAAAGGGATTCATGCAGTCATGCAATCAAACAATTAAACACCTAACAAATGCTTTCATATATGTTTTTTTTTATAAAAAGAATGCTGCCGAAATAGGTGGCAGCAGACTTGGAAAACTTTATTCTATAGCTACAATAAACAGAAAATGGGCAAGGGCAGGAGGCTATGAAAGTTTACATTCAAAATATTTTTATGCATCACATGTACCTAACTTGGAGCTTAATGTTTATGTTCATTCAGTTTGTTGGTAGTACAGGTCTAAATATTTTTTACTTCGGCTTTCTATCATAAAAGTAATACAGGTAGCTATTTGTTCAATTTTCAATTGGTAGCCATGATTAATTCTGTTGAAAACAGTATGGCAAAGAATAAATCTAAAAAAGGTATGGACTTGTCATCCAGCAACATTTCTGTTGTAGCTGAAGAAGAAAATAATATAAATGAACAGTCTGCCAGTCTATCCACAAAAAAGAAGAAAAAACATTTACAAAAGAAGAAATATCAATCAGAACAAAGCAATGATGATTCCCAATGTCATACAGTAGAAGAATCTTCAACTGAAGCATTTGAAAATAATATTTGCACTCCCATTATAAATGAAATTGAGATTGTAACTGAAGAACAGTTATCCAAGAAGAAAAAGAAGAGAAAGCATCATGATGGCTTGGATGGGAAAAATGGTGAACCTGGTATTTGCCCTGCAAAAAAGAAGACAAAAAATCAGATTTCATGCCTGGAAGAAAGCACTTCTGAACAGTCATCAATATTAAATGTTGTTCCTGGAGGTATGTCATAACTGTAACTAATTATTTTGCTAACTTTTCTGATGAATCAATTTCTGAAGAGGCTGAGGTTGGAAGAGGCTAATGGTGATTAGGTTTACATATTTTAAAAGTTAGCTAATACTTTATTGGAAGTGTTCTAGTCATGTAGCCTGTTACTATTAATAAAACATTTGTGCCCTAATCTTTTTGTTAATGCCTTGCAACCTTCGATTAACTCAACTTGTGCTGTGGCTGATTGTTGATGTAGGGTGACCACCTCAATGTGAATGTATGTTGTAGACAACAGGCATGACAGGTAAACTTAAGGTTGCTTGGAGAACTGGCTTCTGAATGAACATAAACTAACTACCTTAGTGTTGCTTTAGGTCAGCTACTTTTCAAATATATATACTAGCTGTGGAATGGTAAAATTTAGTCTTGGTATGGGTGCCAGCAAATGTTCCCTGACCTAATTGTTTAGAAACACATAAATATAACTCGGATTCAGTATGGTGTGGAAATCTTTTATGTAGCTAGCTATGAATAAATATTTTTGTTATTAAGTGAGGGTTTCAAGTTTTTGAAAAATTGTTTGAGAGGGTTGCTACAGGGAAATAGGCATGGCTCTAGACTTATCCAATGTAATGCATCAATAACTACTGTTAATTTTTTTTTTCTGACTCATTATAACTTAGATAATGTTGAAATTAGGATATTTAAAAAAATGCTTGTTATAGATATGTTCAAATTTATATGAAACATTTTTTATTCACTATATAGCATATGCAGCCAGCTATATCAGAACATTCTGGCTAGTTATATTTATTCATATCATGGTAACCACTAGGGATGTGCCGAAGTTTCGGTATTGGTGGGTATCGGCCTTTTTTTGTGGTATCGGTATCGGTATAAAATGGCCGATACTTTTAAATATGTTGGTGTCATACAACAGCATTTTGCTGTAATTTTTCAAACAATTATAATTATTTCCATATGTTTATGTGCACATGACAGTGAACAAAAATATAAGTCTATAGCTGATGAGGAAAAAAATATGTAGCTATGCATTGGTAGTTTTGTAATTGAATTATTACAATTATTTGATATACATCCAAATTTCAAGTTCCAACATTCACAGGCTGTGTGTAAACTGAGTTAGACTTACACTATGTATGTATGTATTCATTGCTGATGCTAGTAATATACCGATATGAATTCTATCGCAATCATGGAGAGTCTAGTTTATGTTAATAATTTCACCAAAGGTATGTAGGACTGTCCCATATAAATTTCTCTACAAAACCACAAACTCTTAGAAGGTTGTATTGTCAATTCAATTATTCTGAGAAGGAATAAATAATTTGGGCAGATAAACATTTTGTGAATTTCAGTGTACACACTTACATAATTTTTGGAAATACTGAACATATTTATCAGTTTTATTTTTTACATCTAATTGGTGTTTATTAACTGGCAAATACTTTTCACATGTATTTTTCAATAGTGTTTCACTCCCTAACCACCACACCATGCATCGTACTAATGCGCTGTTGAATCATTTAAAGTCACTTCAAAGTTCAATACTTTATAAAGTTGGTCCACTAAGTGAAATATGATTTCCCAGTATTCTTTATAATTTGATCTACATTGATGTCATCAATATTTTTTTTAGCCAGACATTCCATAACCGATGCTGTCACAGGATCTGTTTTGTGTGCTCATAGATTATTTAGTTTGTGAGTCATGACGTGCTTGTAGTTTACCCTCATATTTAGGTACATTATATTATAAAATAAATTGTGATTATTAATTTAAAGTCCCACAAGATTCACTGAGGAATACTGTCTATTTAGTCTGTATCAAAATCAAAGTGCCTAACAGACCTATGAATCAATAATTATCTGTGGATAGTCAATCACTGAATATCTTTACTGGAAGTTTTTTTTTTTATCTTTGGGAGCATAAGATTCACTGAAGTGGGAATGTATACTTCAACTGTTGAATCAAAACTATGGAAAAGTATTGGTATCGGCAAGTGTCAGTTATTTTTAGTATCCGTAGTAACTGTATCGGTATTGACCAATTCTTTGGTATCATCCAAATTTTAGGTATAGCCCCATCACTAGTAACCACACATTTATTGAAGGTATGCTTTGTATCTTCAATATTTTTATTATACTGCTACTCTGTGCATCAAGTTTTACTATCACTTGTATCCCTTAAAGTAGTGATTGAATATTCATTCATTGATTTTTTAATTAACAACTGTTTCCCAACAAAAAGTTACCTAGACTTCACATGAAAAAATCATTTATTCAAATTATCCTTGACCTCGATAGATTTGCACAAAAATTCAAATGTTTTGAAAAAAATGATAATTTCAGAATTTGTCAATCTTCTGGGAATTCTTAATGAACTTTCATTCACTGATATTGTAGCAACATGGCTACTTGATAGTGTACTTGAAGAATACATTGACTGATATAATAGCTACATGCTACCTTATGGTGTACTCAAAGAACACATCATGCACTTATGATATATGTATGCAGTTATTTTATCCTGCACCCTTCATTAATTAACTAAATTGACTTATATCTTGTGTATCCCAACACAAAATTAGTATCTCAATTTAAAAATTTACTTACAGTGCGTTGAACTGTGCTTGATAGTAAAGTTACATGTTTTATTAATCAAAATACAACTGTAAACATGTTTTGAAAAATAAAAACCCAGTGTGTGCCAAGTTGGACAATTTTTTCAGTCGTTTGAGAAATATATATAGATTTTTTGAATAGTTCATAAATGACTACAGAGTTAATAGCTACTTCATTTAGGTGTTAATATTTTCATTATCAGGTTGCAAATTAAATGTCACCTTTTAACTCTTTTAGAAGTTCAAAGATACATGCTTTTATTTCTTTTTTATAGTGTGATATGTGACTATAACCAGCAATCTACTGATAACTTCAAATGGTAGATTGTGTGAAGGACTAAGTAGCAAAACAAGTAATCTTAAGAGTGGTGGTCATTGGTGCAAGTCTCTTCCATTTCATTTGTGCATCTCTAGCTAGTTAGTTCATCAGCTTTGTTTAGGAGTTTGCGAGCAAGCTCTGCGCATAACTATTTAGTGATGGCTACATAAATTATAGGGTAAGTATTTGGTAGCAGCTGTGTGATTAAACATTATGTATTGTTACATTTTAACAGATGTTCAATGCCAGACCACAGTTTCTCCTAAGAAAAAGAAGAAGAAGAATAAATTGAAGAGAAAAGTATTGCAAGAGGAAAAGGATGAACAAACTGAAACTGAATTGGAGCAGCCACAAGTTATTGCTGATGCAGAAGAATCAACTGAAGATGGGGATGGAGCTGTTGAGCATGTGTCAAAGGAGGCTGAAAGTGAGTGCTTCTCTTGTCTGATAGTAGTTCAGCAATTGAGAATATAATGCAAAGTTTTCCTGTGTAGTAGCAGCTCTTAAATGTTGCTAATCAGCTAGATTGGAAGAATAGCTACTCCAAAACCTTTTTATTCAGGATCCTCCTATTTTCTTGCTTGTTAGAAGTGTGAAATAAAGATTAGATGATTTCACATTATGAAATCTAACTAGGCCTGGCCTACTGGTAAATGTTAAGAAAATTGAGGTTTAGCTATCCATTTGGAAAACCAGATAACAACCTTGGTAGCAATATTCTTACATATGTGACTAAGTAATTTTATTCAGAATTATTTCTGAAATATGGATTTATACTTGTAACTAGCAATAGCAGTAGCTACTATTTAGGAAAAATAATTGCTTATACTCAAGATTTTAGACTAATTGATAGATTTGTGGAACTGCATTATTTTTTGTCAAATCACTTGGTTGATGATAAATAAAATACATTCAGGGAAGTGGTATCTTACTATTGATATAATTTTTCTGCAGTTTTTGATTAGTGCTTACCCAAAAATTTCTTGGAAATTAACCATAGTAATACTAAATAGCTAGGTATACCTTTCCATCTATGTTGAACCACCAAAATATGGTTTTAGTATTTAAATTTTTGCAAAATGTTATCATATAGCTACATGGCTTTCTCCAGACCTAGTCCCATTAAACTGTCATTGGGCAGTGTATTATTTAGAGAGAAATAAAATTGTCTGGTGACAGACAGGATATACCTATATAATTATACAGTGGCTACGCATACAGAAAAGCATTTTGGGTTCACCTTAATGAGTCTACATAACCACTCAATAAAATGACTTCCCTGTTGAAGGTATAAAATGAAAGGTAGTTTTTAGATCATGTAGCTACCATAAATTGTTTTTCATGAAAACTTTGCCTTGATAACATGACCACTATTGGACAAAAAGTTTCCTAGTTGTAAATTTTGGGGAAGTATTATTTAGCTGTAGGTGGTTGTCCAGCTTCAACCTTATGTCTCAAATAGAATATCCTAACAAGCTTTTGCTACTCAATCACATTATGAATAGCTATATCACCAAGAATTTGTCTGTAGTCTACCATGATCCTTGTTTTTCAGTCGCAGCTCTGGACCTTAAAGTGGACAGCAACCTGAGCTTCGACATTCTAGCCAATCGTTCCTTTGAGTCACTGCGAGGGTTGGTTTCTGCTGCCACAATGTCAGGCATTGAGAGCTTTGGCTTCAGCACAATGACAGACATCCAAGCTCTTGCCCTGCCACCCCTGTTGGAAGGCAAAGACCTCAGGGGAACTGCCAAGACAGGATCTGGAAAAACCCTGGCGTTTGTTGTACCTGCTGTAGAGCTGCTGCACAAGCTTAACTTTGAGCCTTGTCATGGTATGTAATGAGTTTCTTGTGCATACTGAAGAAATGAACTAGCTCACTGTGCCCTGCTGTAAACAGCCTCATCATTCACATAAAACTGGCTTCATATCCTGTTCTTAAATCTCAGCAACATCCAGCTACAAATGTATGATGGGTCACTATTCTAATAAGCTGAGAACTAAACGTACTGAGTTTTCTCAAGCTGCATCATTGCTTTTTTGTCATTCATACAAATGATTCATGTGATAGCCAATGGTGTGCACTAATTCCAGTTCCTATACCTGTGTTAACATTGCTGTTCCAATATTAAACTGGCGCACATGGTTGTGCTGGCCTCCCTCGGCTCTGCTGCTTCTCACTTACTTGTAGCGCTGCTGGAGGGGGCTGCAAAGGTAAAAGAAAGGTAAGAGACCCAAAAATTTGAATAGTCTTTTTCTCTGTATTTGAACTTTATGAAAATTGGTTGAGTGAAGAATGCAACAAAGGATAGAAGACTCAGTGTGGTCGAACCAAAAAAGGATTCAAGAGATGAGATTGAGTATCTAGAATGACTGTGAATGAATTAAATTGGCAAGGCCACGAAGAGCTTCCTTGCTTCTAATTGGTCTTTACATGCTTGGAAGAAAGGTCCAAAACTTATTATACCAGTGAAAGTTCAGAGACCCTGTGCTGGCTGAAATCTCTCAAAGCTCACTCACGACCTGAAGTGATACGACGAGTTGAAGAGGTAAGATATTTATGTGTGTAAGTGTGGGGATAAGTGACTTGAACGGCGTTTTATTGTTTGATGTTATCAGGTACTGGCGTGATCATCCTATGCCCCACTCGCGAGCTGTCGATGCAAACTTATGGTGTGGTGCAGATCATGGCGGATCATCATCGCTTCACACACGGACTCATTATCGGTGGTGCTAACAGGAAGGCCGAGGCCGCCAACCTCAAGAAAGGCATCAACATACTCGTCGGCACCCCTGGCCGCATGCTGGACCATCTAAAGAACACCAAGGGCTTCCAGTACGGTAACCTCGTCTGCTTCATTCTCGATGAGGCCGACAGGATGCTCAGCATCGGGTTCGAAGACGAGATGAAAGTGATCCTCAAGATCATTCCAAGTGAGTGTTTAGGGTACCACAGTTGCTGAACTACTCAAAGAATATGAATCGCCTTATCGGGAAGCACATTGTTGTGGGGTGCGGTGGCACCCCCATCATGTTCCCTTAACCTGTGTAGCTGTCTTCTGCCACAGATTAGTTAGTAAGGCCTAAGAATCTGCAGTTAAGCACTGATTCAACTGGACCTTGATTGCCACCGCCAGCTACATCACTAACGTGAAGACCAGTTGCCTTCTTGCTCTGGTAAGCCTGGCAGTGACAGATAGTAGCACTGATCCCTGAATTGTCACATCTTCCAGGTGGAGCAGGTTGGCGCTGACTGAGAGTGGATTTACTAGTGATGAGCTTTTCTCACTTTTGCTCGTATAAGAGATAATTGGAAAGATGTAGGGCTTAGAGTTGTAGGGTTTCAATTTAGTTGACTGGTAGCTACTAGACAGCCAATCTACCTGACACGATTCATATGTTTGAGTAGCTATTACAAGTTAAATAGCCGCTGCTGAGCATATATTGTTGAATAATATTTCCCTTACAAAAAGCAATTCTTTTGAGTCATAAACTTGATATTGGTTTAATAATATAATATGACCTCCTAAAGTTATTTACACTGCAGATACAATCAGAATTGCTACAAGTAAATCCTTGATATGCTGTTGTTTTTTAAAACATGAGGCATTTTGAAATTAATTACTGTGCCCATGTGTAATCCTAATAAGCTGAGAACTAAACGTACTCAGTTTTCTCAAATTGAGTTCAGCACAGGTTTGTGCTTTAATGAGTAAGCAATGAGTGTTTATCACCCATTACAGAGGTCTATTCATATACATAGTATTCAGGTGGTCGTTGGAAAAAAAAATGTGCAAAGGAATTAGTGTTGTTTAGCATCCAAGTCAAGAAGGGCGGGTCCATCCGGTGACACCATGGTGTCTTTTATCATTGACTGTTGTTATCAATGATTGATGATTTTGTAAATAATGTACTTTAAGGTTCGTAGGGTGTTTTCACACCATACATAGTGCAATTGCCATTGCGATTACAGAACTGATTAAAGGTTAGTTAACTTTGTCGGCTTACTGTGTTCATATGTAAATACAGCATGTTACACAATCATTGATCGTCCCCCCCTAAAGCTACTGGTTCACGGGTCGCACGGGGTCACGATCCAACCGGGGGGGTGAACACCCTTTTTCCTTTCGGACCCTTCTACTCTTCACTATCTCTCCTTCTCTACCCCTTCCTGGTTATGCTTTCACCTTGGTTACTCCTTTTACCTCGTTTGTTTT
>SDVV010023388.1:0-12767 GCA_016164225.1 Gammarus roeselii | reverse complement strand
ATATATTTATATATATGTATATATATAAAGAAAAAAGACTGATTAAGCAATACCAGAAAACAATTATCAGCAGTGCCGGTATTTCACACCCTGAAATATGGCTTATATCTTAAAGATGCCCCTCTTATTGTTTGGAGCTTATTGTTTGGAGACGCCCTACTGCACATATTCTTTGGAGATGCCCCTCAGGCATCTCATCTTGAAACGTATTTCTATATACAATGTACTGTAGATGGCTGACCGCCTTTTTCTCTTCTGGATCACAGATATGAGCGAGACCTGGTTCAGCAGGGAGCGGAGCGGCGTATAAGTGCTAACCTCTAACCTCTGTCCGACAGAAGCGCCGGTTACCTAGTGGAGATGCCCCTCTGACATCTCACCCTGATATATGAAGTATGAACTTGTACCTTGGAGATGCCCCTCTGGGATTTCATCCTGAAATATTAAACCTGAGCTTCGTGTTCACATTTTGCACTTATTCTTTGTAGATGCCCCTCCGGCATCTCACCTTGAAACTTATTCCTACGTAAAATGCAGACGACTAACCGTGTTCTTCTCTTCTGAAGCACAGATCCAAGCAGAACCTGGTGCAGCAGGGAGCGGAGCGACCTGTAATCGCTAACTTTTTCCACAGGGATGTTCGAGAAAATTTCGAAATTTAAAATATATATTTTTTGCCCTTTTGTACTAAACTTTGAGATAAATGCTTGTCAAAATAGTAAAAGAATATTTATATAAATATAAATATATATATACTGTATATATATATATTTATATATATCATGGGGTGCGGCGGTGATTGCTGCAATAGCAGCTCCTCGGAAAGTGCCACTGGGCCGCTGACATACTTTCACCTCTCTGTGTGACTCGCGATTTGTGCCTTCCAAGAGGGAGCCTACGAGCGTCGGGCCGGCCGTCTCGAGGTGGCCTGCTCGCGGTGGCGGTGTCGGAGCGTCGGACGACCTGGACGGAGTCAGCGTCCCGGACTGGACGCCGCTGCGAAAGTTTCTCAACTCTCCCTGTTCACGTCACCGTCGATGGCGTCGGCGTGGACACTAGACACTAGAGCCACAACAATTACACTGTTTTTTCCCTAGAGGGAAGTGAACAACTGCCGGCGTTCCTTCCCGTCCTCCTTCTCCAAGCCAGTAACATTGAACCCAACCCTGGTCCCAATGCATACTCATGCCCTACCTGTGGTTATCCTTATATACGCCGCACTGGCGCGATCCATGCAGATGCGGGACATGGACAACCTACACAAAACAATGCTCTGGTGTCTACAACAATAGAAACATACCACACTGGTGGCAATACATTAACTGCCACCCAACTCATAACATCAAAAAAGATATCAACAATAACATCATTCCCCAGGCACCAACACCCAACGCCCCTCCACTTCTGGGGGTTCCTCTCCTGTGCGTCCGTCGGCCTCACTGACGGCGGCTCCTCTGCCCGGGGCATCACCTATTCTGCCCCAGACTCCACAACCCACAATCGCCCCACAACCCCTCCCCCTCCTCCACATGCCGTGACCTCACAACCACCCCCTGCTACACCACAGCAACCCCAACCCAACGCCAAACACCTAAATATATTACAAATGAACACAAATGGCATTGGTGGACAACAAGTCGAACTAAAACATTTCTTACACAAACATCTCATTCACATCGCCCTACTCAAGAAAACAAAACTTAAACAACACTCCAAAACACCAAAGTTTCCTGGATACACAACACTCCGCCACGACCGTTCTTACAACGATGGGGGAGCTGGACTCATTACACTAGTACATAAAAATCTCAACTTCACCAATACAACCGCTTTTACCATTGCACAACTTCCCTTACCGCACTCTGGAACTTCAATCACTACACATACAAATTCACGAGAAACAATACAATATATTCAACATATACAGCCCTCCGTCCAGTTTATGTCCACCTCACTATCCGCCCCACATTAGCTACCTTGTCACAACCACAAACACCTTCGCCCTAGGTGATTTCAACGCACACGACATCTCCTGGTTCGCCTCGCTGAAAGGTGACCGTAGGGGCAGTGTTCTCGTTGATCAGCTGAATACACTTATCTCACTGAACAACGCAGATACACCCACTCGCAAACCGTTCAATCCCCATTCACAACCAATTCCTCCCGACGTCTCATTCTGCTCCCCCAACTTTGCGCTAAATAGCCAATGAGCGGTCCACCAGGACATGTCATCCGACAACCTCCCAATAGTCATTAACTTCCAGCTTCGATCCCTAATCCACGACAGGCCCCCTCACATTTTCGTAACTACAGGAGGACAGACTGGGACGATCAGACAACATCGATTAAAATCACTCTACAAGACTTTTACATCATCCAATACACATCAATCGACACAGCCACGAAACACTCCAACACAGTACTCAACCACGCAGACAAACAACACATGCCCGCCGGGTTCGTTCGCGACTTTAATCCAGCCTTTTCGGCCAATATTAAGCGGAAAACTCAGCAGCGAAACCACCTCCGTAATTTACTCTCCACCAATGACCGAATCACTAAAATTCAAATCCTCAACGCAGAATTAGATACAGATAACCGGGAGCAACAGACGAACCTAATGTGCTTGCAAACAATACCTTCCGAACCTCACAATCAAAATGATGGAAACTCGTCAAGAGCCACAACAACACAAACACAAACAACATGGACACACAGGAGGCCATCCTCCCACCCAACACCACATCATACCATCAGACCAGCAACAAGCAGACAATCTCAACAAACACAGCAAACACTTGCCTCTTACCTCACCACCCAAACAACAGGAAGAAACTCAAACAGGTTCACAGATTGCTGACTGATCTAAACATGGAAACTCCTTTCTCACCAGCTATGACAATAGTCGCCATCCGCCAGACCAAAAATTCCTTACCAGCGGGCCCAGACGGCATGTCATACATTCACCTGAAACATCTAGGGCCACGCGCTATCGCGGCCCTCACAGACATCTTTAACTTTTCCGTACTACACAATACAATACCCATCATCTGGAAACAAGCTAAAATCATCCCATCCTGATACCCAACAAAGTTCCTACAGATCCAGTCTCATACAGACCCATTTTCCTCATCCCAAACCCCTCGAAAATCTTGGGGAGACTGGTTCTAAACAAAAATAATGCAAACATCCCACTCTCCTCTACGCAAGACGGTTTCAGGGCTCAACATTCCACCACCACGCTCCTCACCAACCTCACCCGGACCATCTATGAAGGCCTGAACGAAAAGAAGCCAACCAAATGAACCCTGGTATGCGCTATCAAAATTAGTAGGCCTTCGACACCGTTCTAAGAAAGTCCTCATGAACAAAATATTCAACCACATCCATCCAAATTATAAGAAGTGGTTTGCTAATTTTCTCTCCGGTAGACATGCACACACTGTCTACAACAACAAGCCTTCGCGAATCCGCAACTTCCCCAATGCTGTTCTACAGGAATCCGTGCTATCCCCTTCCCTTTTCAGGTTCTATGCACGACCTGCCCACTCCAACAGAGCCTAAAACCCACATCAGCTCATTTGCGGATGACCTCACAATAATTACACAACCCCACAAAAACGAGACTTCAGCTGCACACCTCCAGCAGTATCTGAACTCACTTGGAGTCTTGCTGCTGGACAACAGAATGAAGGTGTCCTCAAGCCAGTCGTCCCTCACACTGTTGACTCCGTGTAGCAGTGAACACCGCTCCCCACCCTATGCCACGCTCAACAACACCCCTCATTCCCCACAGCCCCACTACAACCATCCTTGGAGTAACTTATGACATGGGGATGACATTTAAGCCTCCCATAGCCAACATTGGCAGCAAAACCCGACCCAGACTGAACGTGTCTCGGGTACTCACTACAACGATCACTCCAAGGAATCAATTACAACACTTTACAAACAATTCATCAGGCCCGTTATCTCTTATGCAAACACCGCTTGGTCTTCGAACCTTGAACCCACACATATTAACTACCTGCAAAGAATACAGAACACGGCCTTGCACATCGCAACGGGCTGCACACAGACTACTCCCATTCCACACTTGCATGACGGAACCAAGGTCATCCCTCTCAAGAATCATCTTGATATGAGAGGGACCCAATTTTTCAACAAGATCTCAGACCAGGCACACCCTTGCCACAACCTATTTAACCCTCGTCCAACAAACCGACACCTACATAACACACCCGCAACACACTACGGTTCCCGCTAAGTGACCATTCCTGAACCTACAGATACACATCTCTGCACAAACAGGTACAAGCACACTTACCAGCTCCTGCATTAGATGAACACAGAGTCAACACGATCTTGCAGAACCACCCGCCTGGGGTGAACGTGGAGGAGTTGGGGCTGCCTAGGGGTGACAGGGTCCACCTGTTGAGGCTGCGGTGCGGGCACCACCCGGCCCTACAGTCATACCAGCATAGACTTGAAAATGTCTCTTCCAATCTCTGCGTTCGGTGCCGGAGTTCAAACGATTCGGTCGAGCACGTCATAACATCGTGCCAAACCATCGCACCCGGCAGGTTCCACCATAACATCACGTCAGTGCGTGATCTATGGGAGCGCCCGCGCGACAGCATCAACTACCTCAGGGCCTGTCACCAGCCTAATATATGCCCTGTCACCAGCTATAGCACTCCCAACACACTCAATCACGTCGGTGGGTTCCTGTGCCTCGGGCTTTGCGCTGGCCGTGGCTCCTCCATCGCAGGGAGAGTCGGGGTTGAGCAACAACAACAGCTAAATCTACTCTTATATCTTTCTCCATCTTAACTTGCGGAGGAAAGAGATGAAGAGAGACTATTATTGTGTCGACAGGGTCCCTCATAGGAAGATACTCACTACCTTAACAATTGATGTTATCCTTTGAATCAACGCGGTATCGTAGAGTTGAGCAAAGCTCAACTCCCTGCGCTTGCTCGATTCTCATATATCATGGGGTGCGAGTGTTGCCGTTGCGGCTCGTCGGCAGACACCGCTGAGTCGTCGACTGACTTTCACCTGCACTGGGTAGTTCGTAATTCTTGTCTATCTTTTCCCATTATTCTCTTTTATTTTTCTCACCCAACAGAGAAGGCAGCGAATGATTTGATTTGATTTGATTTGATTTGATCCTAAGTTCTACCAGAGCCTCAACGCGAGTCAAGATAGGCTCCCCCGTAGGGATCGATGATCATGGATTCCAGTAGGTTTGCACGCCTCAATATGCGAGAAAAAAAACAGTGCTTTTATTGTTTGAATTTTTGAAAATTCTAGCTATGTCAGATGCACGCTGGTGCGCCTAAGGAAAACGCTTGGACGAAACGGACATCTGCTTTCAATCATTTAGAACTTCAAGAATAATATATACGTACGCTAGTGCGTAAAGGTAACATCATCGAGACTTGTACAAGATTTACGGCTACTCGGACAAAGTTACCTCCGACAGAAACGCAACACGAACTAGACCACCACGCAGTCCAGGTCGACCACAATACACTTCTTTCAGTCAGGTAAGACTCAGACGGAACGATTCCTCGCCCCCAATCATTTAAAACTTCATGAGTAATATGTACGCACGCTAGTGCGCACAGGTATCATCGTTGGGACTGGTACAAGGTTCACGTCTACACGAACAAAGTCAGCTCCGACAGCAACGCAATACAATGTTAACAGCTACGCGGTCTAGTTAAGTAGAGGTACAATTTAGGTATTCAGGTAAGATAAAGACTCAGACAAAATTAATCACCGCCTCAAACCACTCAAAACTCCAGGAGTGATATGAACGCGCACCAGTGCGCGCAGATAGCATCGTCGAAATTGGTACAAGGACCAAGGCTTCACGGATCAGATCAACTCCAACCGCAACGCGTTACAAGGTTTTATAGCTACGCAGTCCAGGTCAAAACCAGAAACTACATATGGTACATGCACGCGCAAGCAAGCACAGACTGAAGAAAAAACACATATTCACAAAATCACAAACAGAAACTCCCGTACAAGTTTACCAGCATTGTTATACATGACAAAATTTTGGATTTTGAAGAAGAAAGTAAGGGCATGTTCGTCACGGGCAGAAACACTGCTCGGATTATTGACTTCGCACTCATTGTTCAAGGGGATAGGGAGGGGGGGGCAGAGGTCCCTTGGGTCCCAATAGAGCCCGATGAATCCCGGAGAGTAACCCAAGTCCACCGGGTCCTCCCGATCTCCCGGGTCCCTCGAGACCCCTCGTCTCAGCTCATCTCGGCTCATCTCGAATCATTTCAGCCAGTCTCAGCTCGTCGCGATCAACTCGACTTGCCTCAACATGTTTTGACTGATCTCGACGCACCTCGACCAGCCTCGACTCGGCTCTCCCCCTCTGCGCTCGTAATCATGTTGACTGTAATAACAAAAATTTCATTCAAGCATTTTAGGGTGGGAGAGGGGTGGCAGAGGTGTCTCGGGTCCTATAAGAGCCCGACGAATCCCGGAGGGTAACCCAAATCTCCCGGGTCCCCCGAGCTCCCCGGGTCCCCTCGTCTCTGCTCATCTCGTCTTGTCTTGAATCATTTCGGCCAGTCTCGGCTCAACGCGACCAACTCGACTCGCCTCTACATGTTTCGACTGATCTCTACGCACATCGACCAGCCTCGACGCAACCCTCGCCCTTTGCGCCAGTGACCCGTGGACTGTAATGGTTGGTTGTTCTACTCAAGCATTTCACATATATACATTTTTCTGTGTTTGAATTTTACAGCGTGGGGTGAGGGAAGCAGAGTCCCAGTGCTTAGAGGGGCCTCAAGAGGGTCCCAAAATTTCTCAAAGGGGTCCCAAAAGGTTTCAAGGGTATCCCAAAGGGCCACGAAAGGGTAAAAATGGGTCCTTTCAAATCCTTCTGGCCTTCCATGTCCCCCGGGTTCCCGAAAGACCCAGGTCCCTCGAGTCCCGCGGGTCCCACGAGTACCCTTCACTCCCGGTCACCTAGTCTCAACCAGCCTCGGTTCGTCTCGACTCATCGCCTCGCCAGTCGACTCGTCTCCTTCGCCTCAACCTGCCCCGCCTCAACCTGCCTTGACTTGCCTAGACATGCCCCCCTTTCACTCTCTAAGATCAGCAACAACATTAATTCGCCTTTTAGCCATCAAAAACGCCTTGCTATGCTCGTACATTTATTAGGCGCCTGGGAGAGTGAAAATTCTCCCACCGTAGGTTGGACTAGATTAACTAACACACCGCATAGTCCACCTAGGGCCCCTGCGGGCATCTAACGATAAATAATTATATAAATAATCCAAAATGTATCTCCATGAAAAAAGGGCGCAGATAAATAATAGAGCACACGAAATAAGAAATACTAAAATGCTAAAATAGAGTGTTAATGATCTATTAAATGTAAAATCATAACTCCACTCCAAGGCAGAGAAGGGAAAAAAACATCGTGTCGGCAAAGTCCATGCATAGAAAGATACTTACTGACTCAGCAATGGATGATATACGTCGAATCTACGCCGTACCAAAGAGTTCAGCGTTTGCTCTTCTGTTGGTGCGGATTCGATTTTCGCATATCGTGGGGTGTGAGGGTGAGTGCTCCCATTGCGGCTCATCGGCAATCGCCGCTGAGTTGCCGGCAGACTCTCACCCGCTCTACGTAGTTCTCAGCTGTTAGCTATCTTTCCTTTATTTAATTTTCCCCTCCCGAGGAAGGGAAGAAAAGAAAAAAAGAGAGTCTACCATTGTATCGGCATGGTCCCTCCGTAGGAGGATACTTACTGACTCAACAATGAGTGATATCTTCGAACCTACACCGTATTGAAGAGTTGAGCAAAACTCTCCGCCATGTGCGGATTTGATTTTTGCATACCATTGGGTGGGTGAGGTAAATGCTGCCGTTTTGGCTCCTCGGCAAGCGCCGCTGAGTCGCCGGCAGTCCTTCATCCGCACTAGGTAGTTCGCAATTGTCAAATTTTTCCCAGTTTTCTTCATTCATTCTCTCTCCCGATAGGGACGGCAGAAAAGGATAAAAAAAATACCATCGTGTCGGCAAGGTCCCTCAACAGTAAGATACTCATTGCCTCAATAATAAATGAAATACGTCAACTCTACGCTATACCGTAGGGTTGAGCAAAAGCTGTTCTCCTGGTGCGGCCTAAATTTTCGTATATCAAAGGGTGTGGCAGTGAATGCTGCAGCTGCAACACACTGGTGGTCGTTGAGTCGCCGACCGTTTCCCTTTGTAGACAGTAATTAGTAATCGTACTACGTAATAAAAATTAAAAATAATGAGTAAATGTATATGGTACCCCTTTGAGTCTTTACCGCCGCATCGAGTTAAGCAGGTTCTCCTTTTAAGCGGTTTTGATTCGCAGGATACCATAGTCCATGCATCTGCTTGTCCCGTTAGGACAGCAGATGGCCTCGTAAGCTAGCGGGATGAGTGATTGCGAATACCGTTACGAGCGCACATCCAGTACCGGTGGCCCTGACGTGGGTTTAGGAGTGTATGCGAATCGCCGTAATACCTCTCACCCGGTATATCTTGGTACGAATAATCGTACCGATTTGCAGTATCGTCAGTCTGTCTGTAATTGCAATGTAATATCAGTCTGTCTGTACTTGCAATGCATTATTATCAGTCTGTCTGTCCTTACAATGGTAATAGTAGAAATGTTCCGTTTCGATATGGAGATTTTCAGTCGCTTGAGTCAAGTTGGTTTACGATGATGATCATTACATAGTTACTTAAAATGAAATTATGAGTAATAATTAACAATTACCATTGCCAGCGTCAGTGCAATTATTAGTAATAATAGTTTGAATTGTGAAGAGATCCGTGTCATGATCATTCCCTATTACCCTATAGTTATAGTCGTGACAGATTCTGGGAAAGTCGTGTCGTTTCACGAAAAACGATTTACGTAGCCCGGGGCTTGTCAAGTGCGTTTTGAACGCTTACACAAATTCAGAGCCAACTACTGCAGCTGTTAAGTTGTTCCAAATACGCAAGATTGCGATCGGGAAAAAGTGTTGCGCTTACAGTCGTAGCGATTTTTTTTCCACAAGTTTCGCCCCGTTCTTTCGGGTACAAATGTTGTGGTACCTGTCGAAGTGGCCGACAGGGCTCACGTTGTTGAATCCCCTTCAATTATTTGAAGGTTTCAATGAACTGGCCCCTCAGCCTTCGTTGCTCGAGGGGATGAGGCCAAGCTCTTTGAGTATATTCTCGAAGCTGTGGTGGCGTAGCTGCGGGATGAGCTTAGTTGCACGATGCTGATTCGTTCCGGTTTGTCTATGTTCCCCCTCATGTGTGTAGACCAGTATTGTACTGCGGGCTCGCGGTGGAAACGGACAAGGGACGTGTACAACGGCAGTAGTATGTCCTTCGTTTTGCAGAAGAAGTTCGGGTGCAGAGTAAGTTAGGGAGGAAGTTACGAGTAGTAGTAATAGTGGAATGTATTCGTACACGCAGATTGGCAAAATTATCTTCTTCAAAACGCAAGTCATTCGTGGGCATTTCTTCAGATGGTAATTATTATTACCCTACAGAACATATATTAGACTATTATTTTCGCTTGAAATGGCTGCCACGTTATTAAATGAACTCTATTCTACTGATTGAAATTGTGAACAAAATTTCGATAGCACAATTGAAGGTCCTACAGTATTTGAGCTATCAGAGCTTTTGGGGTACCTTAGTCCTTGCTTACTAACATAACTATTTCATCTAACCTTAAACAAACTATAAGTCATCAAATAAACGTTGACAGATTTAATAATCCTAGACACCAACTGGATACAACAAAGGGGCAGTTGAATAATAACAGAAATTATTTGACAAAAGAGTACTATTAAGATTGAAAAAAATTAAACGTCGAATCGGCCACAAGGTTGTTGAACTGGTAATCTATCTGCTTCTAACAAGGTTATAAATTCAGATTTGATTGAAAGACAAAAAAATGGTAAATCATCAATAAATCAGTTTTGGGCTAGTAAAATTATAGGTATAACTCTTTCAGTGTCGACTTAAAGACTGAAAGAGGATCATTATAACGGCAAACAGGAGTTATCGAGTTCCAAATTCTAACACAGTTGAAGTGATGTTGAATTTGGTTTTGGATATCTATTTAACGGTGTATTACAATATTATTTGATTTTTTTCTTGTATAATGATTGTGCACGCCCGATAATATCCTAATTAAATTGAAAATCTTGATCACAGTTTATGAAAAGAGTTCTGAACGTTTATAGGGCAATTTGGAAGTAATATTGATCTTCCAGTTTCAGGATATTTATAGTTTTTCAACAATGATTAGTATGAGAATTGGATGGAAGGTCATTTATAGCTATAATAGCTTTCATTTACAGTAAAATACATTTCATCTGTTTATTTTGTCTGTTCCAAGCCAAGCTTCGATTCTGTAAATCAAGAATGGCTAGACCAACGTGTAAAGGGTTTGAGGACAGATTAAGGAAGGAATTTATTTAATTTATAAAGAATGCCTATAGATCTTCACAATTTAGATGATGTACCTTCGATGTGATTTTTAGATGATAGATTTTTATCAAGGTATTGCCCTAGCAATTTAGTGCTACCCATCTCATGAATTCTGTCTTTTTCAATTTTTATCAGCGGTAAATTGATCTTAAGCCTATATAAAAATAAAATTGAGTTTTATCTGCTAATAATTCTAATTTGGCTTGCATTTAGCAACATGTTCACACATCGAGTTCCTTGTTAATTGAGGTCAATAATTTGTTTATGTTGGTTGAAGGTATGCAAGTATAGAAGGTACTATCATCAGCAAACACTGTGTATTTGAAGAAAGAAATCAAACTATGGAAAAACACCATGACTATATTGATCACAGTAGATTATATTCCGTGCACAATTACATATTGCTTTCAGTTGGACATAAATAAATAAAACAATCACTTGCGATTAGTCGTATTCCATAAGAAATTAGTTTATATAACAAGATTTTATGATCAACACAGTCAAAGGCCTTAGGTAAACCGAGAAACAGAGAGGATACAACGTAGTTTGAGTCTATGTGATTTTATAGGTGCTAAAGGGGATTTACTTTCGCTTGAAATATATTTTTATTTTCTCTTAAGCCAAGTGGTTTTCGTGCAGGACAATGTTAACATTCAAGTAACAAAATAGTTGTTTGTGAATAATATTTTACAAATATTTTGGAAAATTAGCGAAGGATTGAGATGGGTCTATAATTCCCTGCATCAGCCATGTCACCACCTGTGTGAATGGGTTTGACTCCAGCAATTTTTAAATTAGTATGTATATTTTCCTAGTTGCAAGAACTTGTTGATAATCAAAGCTAGGGTAGGGGATAATATGTTAGTTAATTTCTCCATAGTACTGATAGAACAATTATTAATAATTCCAGATTTTTGTGTTGAAAAAATAATATGATTAACAAAATTGTCATTTGATTGGTATTTGAGATGGTCGCTTCCATTAGTATTGAAATTATCAGTAATATTGTTATGTGGTCTAGGAATGTTATTAATCACCTTCAACATTTGTTTGAGATCTTTTATGTTGGAGGATTTTTAGAAGAACGAATCAAGAATGAATCAACCTTACGTAACGTGGTTTCTAAATTGGGTATACGTAACTTTTTTCATCTTGCCTTGCAAAAAACAAAAAAGAATAATGATTCCACCTTTTCATATTCGATTTATTCTTTGCGGTAATTCAGGGTTTCGTTGTGTCCATTGGAGAAACGATTTTCGTTTTTAATTAGAGGACGACAAGTGATATATCTTTCATCTACTATAGAAGTTAATTGTTTGATTGCAAGAACACAGTCATTTTTATTTATGATGTCAGTGAAATCATATTGATTCAGCTTACAATATAGATTTCTCATCGTTACATCATTTATTACTCAGTATTTAGTGTGTCCGTATTTTTCATTTGCTTCATTGATCAAAATATTATTCAGAATTACGAAAATAAGCAGGTGGAATGATGTATCAGATATTAATATTTCGGAGTCGTAATCGTGTGGGCTCGTTCTGAAAATGTTATCTATTATTGTGGCCTGATCTCGTGACTGTGTCTATTCTAGTTGTTTTTGATATTAGAAGTAATAATACAAAACATTTATTGTCAAGATACAATAGAATAAGATTATTGTCGTTATCGTCATCATAATATAAATATTAGTAGTGCATATGTCGCCATACATGCCCTGGGGACCCTGTCGCCATATGTGCTCTGGGACCCTGTCGCCGAATATGCCCTGTGGACCCTGTCGCCGAATATGCCCTGTGGACCCTGTCGTCGAAACAGCCCTGGAGATATGGGTGTCCAAATTCGCCCTGGAGATTGTTGGGTATTGGTTATGATTATTGACGGTTTGTCAATAGGTATTGTAAAGGGTAATTATTATTGTATGACTTAGAGTTTCTTTAATTGTCATATCCACATGAGGTGTTGGTCTGGTACATAAGAGGTTGTCTGTATGTGTAGGATTTAATTCTCTTTTAATAGGATATTTTTATATCCTTTTATTTAGTATCGCAGGGATCCTGTTATTTCAATGGGTTCGTATCGCTCGAACATTATCATATTTAGGGTATTATCAAACGATGTAGTTACCGTTGTAATAGGTTTTTGTTGCTTGATCGTTATCATAACTAGGTTCGACATCTTACTCTTTATTAGTGAAAAACATCGTATGTAGATTCTGTTATTATAGAGCGCAAAATCTATATTATTC